>JASANB010006220.1:0-27823 GCA_030248155.1 Sabatieria punctata
CGGTGAAGCGCTGTGCGTTAACCCCGACGTGGCAAAGGTGTCGTTACCACAGGTTCGGTGGCTACTGGACAGAAGATAATGCAGTTGTGTGCCACTCGCGGTCTGATGCCGGTCACTCTGGAGTTGGGCGGTAAGAGTCCGCTGTTTATTTTCTCGGACGCCAATCTGGACATCGCTGTCACTGGTGCTCTGCTGGCCAACTTTTTGACACAGGGAGAAGTAAGCTTTAAACTAAAGGCACTGCTTTCGGGGACGGTATCAGAGTATTTGGGCATTCTTATTAGTGCATCTGTTTTAATGCCGATATTCACGTGCAGGTGTGCAACAATGCGTCAGAGTTTTCGTCCACGACAGTTTACTGGATTCGTTCGTTGAGAAACTGGTTGCACGAACCAAAGCCTTGAAAGTAGGCAATCCAATGGACGACCCAAACTGGAGTCGGCGCGTCGATCAGCGAAGAGCATATGCAGCGTGTGCTGGGCTATATAGACAGCGCCAGAAAGCAGGTCAGCTGCGTACATACTTGTTTGTCTATGTACTGATAACCTCTTTTACTGCTGTGCGATCTGTTGTGTTCAGCGAGATTCCATTTCAGGGCGCACAGGTGGTGAGCGGTGGCGAGCGACTGAGTCCGACCGCTCTAGAGAATCGCAACAATATGTCACCATGCGTCATTACGGACGTTACTGATGATATGACCGTTGCCATAGAGGAGATTTTTGGCGCAGTCCTTCTCGTTCTGCCTTTTAAGGACGAAGCGGAGGTGGTAAAACGAGCTAATAATACTACGTACGGACTGGCTGCTGGCCTATTCTCCAAGTGAGTGGGTTGGACTGGGTTTCTAATCAGCTGGTACGATAAGTTTTAGCGATATCGCCCGAGCACACAGAGTGGCCGCCCAACTACAGGCCGGCGTGATATACATAAATTCCTACAATGATATGGCAGTAGAGGTGCCGTTCGGTGGTTACAAAATGTCAGGCTTCGGCCGCGAGAACGGCTCTGCCGCCTTGCACAGCTACAGTCAGCTGAAGTCGGTCTTTGTCAATCAGACCAGCAAACTCGAGTCGCCTTTTGACTAGGTTTTCAGTCTCTTCCAGTATTTGTCATCTGAGACGGGTTCATTCACGTGATTTTTGATAGTTGTCCAGATTAGTTGATTTTGTATCGGGCTTCGGATAAATGTTTTAGACCTGTTGTCTTTTATATTGAGCCACTATTTCGTTACACGACTCAGTCTTTTTATATCCGGTATAATTATTTGTAACCGTATCGGCAAGTTAGATGGCGTCGTCCCGAGATCGAATCCTCCATTCGCCCCACGACCCGGTCATCTTCGAGGGTACCATTCCATACGATCCGCAGGAGGATGAAGAAGATGAAACTGAGGATCGCCTTGAAGTGCCTCTGATTGAACGCAAAGGGGCCACTGTCAGGTGAGATTCCCTTCTGCTCATATAGCGTAAGTACGGCTGCCCTGCCGTCATAAAAACAGAACCCAGCATAAGATTGGCTTAAATGGTTCTAAGAAAAATCCTATGCGCTAGAGATATATGCTAGCTTCTCACTTTAGCCGGGCCGGAAAGAAGGTGCTCTAGTACGTGCTGTAGATACGTTGATGTTTCAGTGCAACGTGGACGTTGATGAATTTTCTTCGTGGAATGATTGGTCCCGGCTGTTTGTCCTTGCCAGTTGCATTCAAGCAGGCGGGTCTGTGGGTAATTGCTGCACCTAATGATAGTTTGGTTTGATTGATGTGCCGATATTTTAGGCTGGGATTGTGCTGATTTTCGTTATTGGCTTTTTGAACACCCATTGTATGATGATGTTAGTGCACTGTGCGCAGTATTTATGCGACAAGTAAGTGGCCTTGCGCCAACGCAATAAGTTGCCGCATAGCGTTTTGCAGGAGCGGCAAACTCGAGCTGGATTACGGTCATTTGGCGAAGAAGGCGGTCGATTATGGACCGGAGAAGTGGCGACCGCACAGTCGAATTGCTCTGTAACCGTCTCTCTTGATGTTCCTTCTTACCTGTGTCGTTTAGATACATAACTAACGCCGTAATTACTGCATATCAGATCGGAATCTGCTCGGTTTTATTTGTCTTCATGTCCAGTCATGTAAAAGAGGTGCGTAGCACGTAAGAGCAACGTTAGTAATTGGGCGGCTTTGCAGGTGTTCGAGCACTACGACACGCAAGTGTCTCTCTCAATGCAGGTTTACCTTGCGATTCTGCTTATCCCCGTAATTCTGGTCACGTACATTCGATCGTTAGCGCTGCTGGCAGTTCTAAGTACGATTGGCAACTTTTTAATGGTGCTGGATTTTATAATTATCTTTCAAGTACGTTACAGGCCTATTTATCTACCGGCTATTTTCATGTGTTTTAGGAAATTGTGAGTAAACGTTCCCTAGTAGCCGAGCTTCCTAGTGTTACCGACCCCTTAGGAGTGGTGCTGGCGTCAGGATCCATTTTGTACTCCTTTGAGGGACAGGCCATGGTAAGAGGAAGGCAGGCTTTGCTTCTAGACTGAAGATTATTGTTGAAACCGACTTTGTTGGAACCAGTGTGGTGCATTTTGAAAATTTGAAACTATGTAAAGTAATACTAGGTAAAGTTGTCACCTAAAAAACTAGGTAAAGTAATGCTAGGTAAAGTTCTCAGCTAAGAAACTAGGAAAAGTAATACTAGGTAAAGCCCAGAAAAACTAGGTAAACCAGCTCGAAATCAAGTCAAATTATCATTTTTGGTTCAATAGAACAATGATGAAGTTAGTGGAGTTAAAATTTACAAAATTTGACACATTTCAAGTAAATGTTTGTATTTTATTGATCAAATAAGTCAGAAATTCATTCTCTGGGCCACCGTAATTGTGGGAAAGCCGGAAATTTGAAGGTTTGCTGACTGAAAAAGCAACGTAAAACTGAAAATATCAAGCTAGGTAAACTTGTTCTACCTAGAAGTACTTAGTTATGTGAATTTAAAACTAGGTTAAGTAAAACTAGGTAAAATAGAGTAACCAGCAACTAGGTAAAGTAAATCTAGGTACTTTTCCCGCATATTAAGTAGGTAATGCTACAAGTATTGTAGGTATACCTAGTTACCTAGATAAAAAGTGCACCACACTGGTTGGAACAACCGATTTCTCAGTCTGGGTAGTTGTAGACTGTAACCAATCTGAGACGTTTGTATTCAGATACTTCCAATGGAGAACAAAATGTCTGAGCCTAGCAGTATGATCGGCTGGAATGGTGTCTTGACGACAGGAATGGCTTTGGTTACCTGCATTTATACCGCTACCGGGTTCTTCGGCTACTCGGCCTACGGCACGCAAGTAGAAGGAAGCATTACGCTCAATCTGCCGAATACAGTGTGAGCAAGACTGATGAACCGCATTCGGTCAGATCTAGAGCAGTAGCTTTCAGCATCTACGAGATCGTCAAACTGATTCTGGTTGTCGTTGTGTACATAAGCTACGCCATACAGGCGTTTGTTATCGTTGAGATGTTGTGGCCAGCTATTAGAAGAAAGCCGCTCAGAGGATATGAGGCTCTACATCTCTTCTTGGAATACGTCTTCCGCACAGTTCTCGTAATATTTACTTGTAAGTTTCGAATACAGTCCTGTCTCGTTAATTCCTACTGGAATTGGTTATCTGGACTTCTATATTGGACTTGTATTTTAAACGAAATACGCTTTGTTGCTTAAGAATGCGGTTTGCCTTTCTAAAAGTTGCAATGCAACGAAACCTCAACAGCTACGTAATTTGCAGTTATCGTTAGTTTCACCAGGAGTCATTTCTAGCTTTGTTCCCATAATCAGGACAAAGTTGGCTCGTCCCAACTTGTTGACCTTAACGAGACATGACTGTATGTAACTCCAGACAATCAGCTATCGATCTACGTATGAGCACTGGTTACGAGGGCAACAATAAAAGCATTTGCATTGCAGTTGTGCTGGCAGTAGCAGTGCCAAAGCTGGAGCTGATCATTCCATTGGTGGGTGTGACGGCAGGCATGTTGTTGGCTTTCATATTCCCGCCAATTATTGAAACCATCACCTATTGGGACGACTGGCGGGCCGAACAGTCCAAGTTGTTCGTCGGAGCCCACCTAGCTAAGAACGGCTTCCTAATCGCGTTGGGAGTGGTCGGTCTAATCGTTGGCATTTACTCAAATGCACTGCAAATAATGGCTCAATGACGGTTTGACTCAGTTATTTATCGTCAACGCCAAAGCGCTGGTTTGTTTTCTGTTCCTGTTTCAACAACGTCGAGATTGAAATTGCCTTTGCTGTTTGCGACTGTGGTTATAACTGTGTTCGTACGTTGACGTCTTATAGCAAGCTACAGATTGAATATCTTGGACAGTTTTGCAGCCATGTAGTAGTGTCTTCTATTAAACGTTCAGCTGGCCGATAACCTCTTCCACCATTCATTGCCCAGGAGCCGATGCAGAAAATCAATTTGTTCCCACAAGACCGGCTCAACTTAGTACCCGTGAGCGCAAATTCCAATTAAGACACGAATTTGGGACGGATTAAACCCTGACCGAAAGCATAAATACTGCATTCCGAGGGCTTTAGTGCGCGTATTGTTCAGTTACCCACTGAGGGCAGTTGAAACACTAAGGTGCTGCAGAAAGATGGAAGTAAACAGAAGATAACTTTTCAAAGCAACCGTTCAAAAGGATATGTGGGCATGAGCAATACTAACAGACAACACCGAATTACTTCCGAGACATATAATTTAACTTTTCGATACGTACATAATACACAAGCTCACAGCGCCCTAAAGCTTTGCACCTAAAATGCACAACGGACATCACGCAGTTGACGGTAAACCAAATAGTGGCCCAGGCACCACGATAATAAACTAATAACGGAAGGCAAAGAATTCTGCTTTAACGGATGACCGTAAGAGCAGTGATTAAACGATGTTTTTGATAATTCAAAGAGAATCCCCGACTTCTAACGGCGCATCGCAATTTAGAGACCAAGTCGTTCGCGAGGAAGACAGAAAACAAGTGCGTCAGTGATGAGTCATAGCACGGCGTGTCGAGAGCAGCCCTGTCAAACGGGCTCTCAACAGTCATCCGTCAAATTGGCAGTGATTAATAAATAAATATGAGCCCAACTCATGCATATAATAACAAATCAGAACAACTTGTTGCAGTTGACCATCAAATACTGGAGCACGTACTGTTCTTGCTGTGGCAGAGCGAACAGAACATTCTGCGGGCTGGAGTGACATAGAATTGTGGGAGCAAATATCATGGCCAGATTCTCGGCCGTCATTCGGTTGCGCTGCGCGTGCTGCGCCACAACGGCCAAGTGCTGCACCAGCAGTTTCAGGGTTTCCAGATGGGCCGAAGGCAGTTGTTCCAGTTCCTTGCGGATGGCTTTCAGTCGCTCGTAGTCGGCACGGTACTGACGCAGCGCCTGCAGAATGTTGCGATAGACCGAGTAAGTGATGAGCGGCTGCGGAAGCAGACGGAAGTAGAGTTTGAGAAGGCCGGCCACCGAATGGATGTCCTCTATTCTGGCAGCCGACAGATCCAGGTTGGTGCAGCCGACATCGTAGGCCAGACGCAACTTTTCCACTTGATCGTGAGAGCCGGAGATTCTGTAGATTCCTTCTACGTCTAGTCCGCGGCGCTCCACCTCGGCCACGCACTGTTGGACGACCGGAGGAACGGAGCGTCCGTGCGCCATGCAGAGCGTGGTCAAGTCAATGGTGAACATGCGCTTCACGTACTTCAGGTCCGGCTGACAGTCGAGTCGCGTCTTCTCCGAACAGCGCTTGTGCGCCGCAAAGCCGCAGTCCTCGCAGCGCAGGCCCTGTTGCACCAGGCCCCACATGAAGTTTCCGCAGTAGTCGCAGAAACTGGCAATGCGAAATGTGTGCGCCTTGAACTTGTGCGCTTTCTGCCGCACCTCCGACTCGCTGCGCACGCTGTTCTGCGACGAGTGACGCTGTCGCGCAGTCTCCCGATGCGCCGGCGGCTGGCGTTGCTGGTGCATGCGCTGGTACTGACTGTAGGGCGACTCCTCATAGGCCGCCTCGTCGGTCATTTTGCGAATGTATTCAGCTGCGTGTTTGTCCATGAACATGCAAATTAGACCGTCGGCTACCAGCTGGTCCATCGAATCAAACCTCTTCTCGCCGACGTAATGCTGGCCGTCGTAGAAGAGTCGATAGTTCTTTGTCTGAGCGTCGAACAGCATACACAGTGTGTAGGTGCCGGGCGACCGCTGGCTCTCGCGCACCAGATAGGCGCCCTCTCCGGCCGCCTGCAGCAATCGGTCGGCCATGTCACGCGCGATCAGTCCGTGAAACTCGGAGCCGTAGAAGGGGGGACGCTGAGACACCGGTCGGTTGCAGTTGATGGCACGCGGCTTAGGGGCACTCTCTTGCAGCACAAACAAGTTCTGCTTCCAGAAGCCGCGCGAATGACTGCTCTTGCTGCCTCGACTCACCGCACGCTCGGAGTCGTCAGCCACATCAGAGAAAGCATCGTTGGAGGTACCTCCGTGAGGTGGGGGCTCAGGAGCCACTGCCGGATTGCCGATAACAACTGTGCCGTTCTGTCGAGAAGTCATCAATGGAAACTAAACAAGCATCTCTATCACAACCGTGCATTAGCGACGCAGGCCTCAGGCTCAGAGCAGATGGGCCTAATTTCAGAAAATGTTCTTTAAATAAAAATAGGCAAAATTCAGATAACACTTTAATAGAGTTGTGGAATGTCTTTCTTTGTTCTATTCTAAGTGACAGTCGTCCTTCTGCGTAAAATATATAGGGTGCGCCAAAAAAACAACCCAGCACATTTTTCGCTGTAGCAACCGCAAATCTCAACCGATTTGAATGAATCCTTTTTTAGATGAAAGATAAATAAATTCTCGAAAGATTGGTGTAACGTTCATTAATGTACTCTGCTTAGTTCCTGAGATATTCACTCACAAAGTCAAAACAGTGATTTTGGCAGTGAACAAGAGGGATTTTTTATTATTTCGCTGCACTTCGTAATAAAACGGATTCCTGCTACTGCTGAGGGCTATTGGAGGCTTTACTGGTGACACACAAGCTCGGTTCACTTCAACAGTAAAGTGTCATTAGCCCCCAGCAGTAGGAATCTGCTATATTATGAAGTGCAACGGAAATCTTGTTCTTTGCCAAAATCTGTTTCGACTTTGACGGCAAATATCTCAAGAACTAAGCAGTGAATCTCAATAAAAATTGCGCCAATCTTTGAAGAATTTATCAATCTTTCATTCAAAAAAGGATTCATTCAAATCGGTTAAGATTCATGGTTGCAAAAGTAAAATATCTGCTGGGTTGTGTTTATCACTCTTGTTCACTGTCAAAATCTGTTTTGATTTTGAGGGCAAATATCTCATGAACTAAGCAGGCTATCTTAATAACCGATTCATCACTCTTTCAAGAATTTATTTATCTTTTATTTAAAAAAAGATTTATTCAAATCGGTTGCGATTTGCGGTTGCTACAGCAAAAAATCTGCTGGGTTGTTATTTTTGGCGCACCCTGCACGTATATGGCCGATTTGAGGGTGAATCAGAATGAAAAAAATCGATCAGAATTCGATTTCTAATAAACTAAGCCAAGAACGCTAAAGTCCATTTCAAAAAGATTGGCCCTGGAGAAAAATACTCGATTTTCTCAAAAACTTTTTTTCTGGTGGTGGGACCCCTACATTATTTTATATCAAACGATTCCAAATTTACAGAGCTTCAACATACGCACTTTATTTTCAAGTTATCCGGTTTCAAGTCATCCAGTAGCAGTTTTGCCTGAAAAACTGCTTGGAGCGTAAAATCAACTTTTTACAGAAGCGTCAAATCCAGAAAAGGACTTCGCTTTCAAATTGCTCAGTGTCTCGCGAGTCTCATCATGTTATATATATATTTGTTGTTTCTGTCGTTTCTTGTTCAATGTCTGCTTTGCCCTCTGTATCTTGGCCAGAACTTGTTGTTTTGTCATTTTTGAGCAAAACGACATTGTGAAAATTTGTCCTTTTTGCTGGCAAACGTGTATCCGGGACAGTGCATGTGATAAGACTCGCGAGACACTGAGGAAATTGATATATATATATAAAAGCGCCTCTAGGGGGGTTCCAGCCGAGTGATGGCTCGCCAGAGGGCGAAAAAAAATTTTTTTCTTCTAACACAAAATTGGACTACAGATCCTTAAAGCACTCCAAAAGCTACGCAAAAAACCAAATTTTTATCTTCCAACTCCAGCTGGTACGGTAGAAATTCGAGTTTGAAATTTTGGTCCCATAGTTAAGCGGGCCGATTTTCAGAAGGCTGTATCTCGGGATTGGAGCGATAAATCCACTAATCCTTTTGGGCCGAAAGACAACTCATGTATTAGTGTACCAACTTACAGCTCTCTAGCCCAAAGTTTCAATTTTGGGCATACATGTAACAGGTCATCCGCCGATGGGGGAGGGGGGTTGGGGGGGTCTGGCGCCGGCGGGGGGGGGGGGCTGAGCCAAAATTTTGGGGGAGGGGGGCGGGCACTAAATCGCTAATTTTGGCTGAAATTCAGCTAAAAAGTGCTGTTTTGCAGGCGATTTTGGCAATTTTTGTGTGAAATTGTAAAAAATTGCAAAAATTTGCTCGAAAATTTACTTGCCAGAAAAATCGGAGGGGGGGCTCGGTGAAATCTTCTCGGGGGGGGGGGCACCCGGGGGGTCTGACCTAAGTCGGGTGGGGGCAGACCCCCCTGTTACATGTATGATTTTGGGGTCTGAATAGGGCAAAGGATCAAGACTCGATCGGTTCAGAGACTGACTCTTAAAATCTTAAATAATTTGTTTACCGCATCTTTCATGTAAAGCGTGTGAAAAATGTGTTATGAATAACTCGAGGCCATAGGAAGCTAGCAGGCTAGGACTTGGCCAAAAGAAACTTTTAACAAATAATAATAATCGTGCCAAAAATCTTCTCATTCGGCTGAAAAATGACAGAATGGCGGCCATTTGAAATTATTCAGAAAGCTCGAAAAAAGGCCAGGCGGCTTTTTCAAATTCCTCAGTGTTTCGCGTCGCGAGTCTGATCATATACAAAGTCCTTTTCTGGATTTGACGCTTCTATAAAAAGGTGAAAGTTTTTGAGAAAATCGAGTCCAGGGCCAATCTTTTTGAAATGGACTTTAGCGTTCTTAGCTTAGTTTAGAAGAAATCGAATTCTGATCGATTTTTTCATTCTGATTCACCCTCAAATCGGCCATATACAGGGTGCGCCAAAAAAACAACCCAGCAGATTTTTTGCTGTAGCAACCGCAAATCGCAACCGATTTGAATAAATCCTTTTTTAAATGAAAGACAAATAAATTATTGAAAGATTGATATAACGCTCATTAAGATAGCCTGCTTAGTTCCTGAGATATTAGTGTTCAAAGTCAAAACAGAGATTTTGGCAATGAACAAGAGTGATAAACAACAACCCGACAGATTTTTTAGTTTTGCAACCATGAATCTCAACCGATTTGAATGAATCCTCTTTTGAAAGAAAGATTGATAAATTCTTCAAAGATTGGCGCAATTTTTATTGAGATTCACTGCTTAGTTCTTGAGATATTTGCCGTCAAAGTCTTAACAGATTTTGGCAAAAAAACAAGAGCGATTCCGTTGCACTTCATAATATAGCAGATTCCTACTGCTGGAGGCTAATGCCACTTTACTGTTGAAGTAAACCGAGTTAGCGTGTCACCAGTAAAGCCTTCAATAGCATTTAACAGCAGCAGGAATCCGTTTTATTGCTAAGTTCAGTGGAATAATAGAAAATCGCTCTTGTTCACTGCCAAAATCACTGTTTTGATTTTGAGAGCGAATATCTCAGGAACTAAACAGAGTACATTAATAAAAATTTCTGCTAAGTTGGGCCGAGATATTTTTGAAAAACTGAAAATGGTGTGCCGAATTACCCCGGCTTACCCTATATATTCAGTTTTACTTCAGATTGCGCGTTTTGGTCTCATATGGGGAGATCACTGGAATTGCAAGTTTTGAACACAGACGACTACGACCGAATATGGGATCAGGTGTAGCTGGGGGGGAATCGGGCACCGATCCATACACGGGCCGGAAAAATCCGGAGGGGGGTTTGGAGACCTCGGGGGGGGGGGGTCCCCCCAAAAAAAAGGCCAAAAAACGCCTATTTTGCCTTAAATAAGCGAAAATTTCCTCCCTCCGGGAGGGGGGTTTGGCCGGGCGAGGGGGAGGGGTATACCCCTTTACCCCCCGGCCCATGTATGCACCGATCCCAAACAGAAATTAATGTGTTTAATGATCATAATTATTTATAAATTAACGAGTTCTATCGACAAATTTCGATTATCGATATTTTTGGCAAAATTCCAAATTTTCAAAATCGTCCAAAATGGTCATGTCATATACCTATCATTTGAAAGCTCTTCGCCTGGCGAGTCTAATGATCACTACATCAGCACAGGGCAACCTCCGGAGGGCCTGTTTTAAAAACATAAAAATACCCCTAGAGGACGTATCGGTACAGGGCACGCTCCGGACGGCCTGTTTTCCAAATATAAAAATACCCCTAGGGGTACGCATCAGTATCGGGCACGTTCCCGAGTCGTAGAGTAAGATTCCTAAGTTTGAACGGGTTAACGAAATAAGCGGTTGTTAAAAACCAAGGAATTGGGCGATTGGCTTTTTGCTTCTGGAAACAAAACTACATGATCACTGGAAGAGGCACTGAAGGTTTGGTAAAGATCGCATGATCGGGAGAGGAGGAACGAATGTTTTTTTAAAACTCGGTAAGTGTTCAAACTTAGGGACCCGGTGCCTAAGTTTGAACACTAAACGGTTTGATGCCTTGCTCAATGTTTAAACGGGGTTTCAGAGTTTGAACACTTTCTACGTTTAAAAAAAAGCTTAACAAACACGCTGCAACGTTGTATTCGAAAAAACAACCACTTTATAAGCAGATAGCGGCATCAAAACGAAAAAACGTAATCACTAAGCGCCCGACTAATCTTTCATGTGTTTCGGGTCGTCCTCATCGATCTGCTCCTTGTAAAGCCTGTCAGCCCAATCAGAGCAGGTGAAATCTCTGCACTGGACGATTTTGCGACCTTGTTGAACTTTGTTGTCGCAATAGTACCAGGTCTGGGCAATAGAAGTGTCATCCCACTCACAGTTACAAGAGTAACAGGTGTTGCTATCATCACCCTCCTCAGCATCTGATTCGTCAGATGAGCTGACCGTGGCAGCTCTAGCTCCATTTGCGCTTTCTACCATGTAGCTTCTGTTTCTTGGCGGCAGCCGTTTCTTCAGCTGATTTCAGCCGACAGCGTGCTTCAGCTGACGTTAAAATTTCGCCAGACTTAAACTTTTGGCATCTTTATACTACTATTTGAACTAGAAAGACACTAAATCAAATTTACAAACCAGTTTAGCGTAATATGTCACGTTTGAGCCAAGAAATATGGAAATATAGGGGGTGTTCAAACTTAGGCACCTTAGGTACAATTTCGTACAGACGAAGCGGTGCGTTGCAGAAAAAATCTGATGCCACAGATGAAAAGAGCATATATGAAAACCTATTGTCCCGCCGGGTGCCTATGCTGTAACACTTATAGGGAGCTTAGCGCAAGACAATTAAAAAATTAGGTGTTCGACTAGTCACCGTTTCAGCTGCTCCTATTCCCTTACAACTGATCTTTGTTACGCAAAAGCAGAGCAGCAAATAGCCAAGACCCCACACCATCTGCGAACCTTGAATAAAGGTTATAGCGCTTACAGAAATGGAGTACGGTGGCCGGGACCTTCCAGTGTTCAAACTTAGGCACCTGTTCAAACATAGGAATCTTACTCTATGTATAGTCATAAGAAAGTTAATTAATATATAGTCCATTTTGAACTTCCCTGATTCCCCCCCCCAGCTACACCTAACCCTGAATGTGGTATCAAATGACTGCTGGCTGACTCTTGATCTTTTTTTGCACATCAACATCTAATTACTACATACTATATTCAGCTTTACCTCAGACAGATACGTGCTTTTGGTGGGGGAGAAGTTAGTACATCCCTCAAAATAGTACAATATACTACACTAAAATAGAACAGACAAAAATAGTACAGAATTACGACATGATTGAAGCACCCCTGAAAAAATTGACCTTCATTTTTCTGACTTTTTGTTTAAGCGCCATTGAGTCGTGGACATATGTACAAACTGCACTGCTCTTGCAGCCGTACCGACTTCTCCAAATACTCATTCAAATCGCGTCATTTCTCTATGGAATTCTCTTGATTCAACTGTGTTCCCTGCTGCTAATGTATCCAGTTTCTGTGCCAAGATTACCACTGATTTTCTTTTGCCATTTTGTAATTTTCAACGTTTCTTGTAACCTTGGACAGGCACTGTAAGAGCTCTGCCTGGTGCTCTCTCTCTTTCTCGTATTGTGTTTTTTTGCTTTCTGTTCTTTCTGTGGTTACTCAATTTGATGACATGTTTCGAGATTGAATAAATTGAAATTGAAAATTAGAGATAGAGACAAAATCGGAGATAGTTCAAAAACAGAGGCATACCGCGCTTTAACCATTTTTGTACTGTACTGTCCGTGCAATGGACCACTTTTGGGTGGGATATACGATATACGCATTGTGTCTCTGGTCTCGGAACAAATCCTAAAAACCTATGCACAGAAATTGTAACTCATTAACAAATATAACCGGATCCAGCAACTGCTTTTGTCTTCTAGATTATTGTTTTATACACTAACACACCAAGCACATCTACAACCAATTACTGCATGCTACCGCAGATTGGCGCTCTCGTAATATCGCCTTACTTCATCGATTGAGCGGCCAATTACCCCCTGAAACACACTTACACTACTTAAAATGTTTAGTAAATTTGTAACTATCTTTCAAAATACTTGCTATAAAATTCATAGGCAATAAACGTACAGTACATTCGTGCCCAAGGCCGGATCGGTAGACCATTAACCTAGCTAAAGAATTAGCACAGTTAGAAATTGGGATCGAAACTCCAGGACAGTGGCCCTTTTTAAACGACGATCATCACTATGAAAAAACTAGAAAAAAAGAAGTTCTAGGTCATCTTTTGAAAGATAGTTACTAATTTTACTAGTATGGGGCCGTCCATAAACTACGACGTTCAAAAATTCAAAAACCCACCCCCACCCCCCTCCGACGTTTACCGACGTTTTCATCATCACCCCCCATAAAAATTGCGACGTTTGGGAGGACCCCCCCCCGAAATAAAATTTTCGAATTTTCGTTCGAAATCTGAAGCTGCTTTTCTGACTGCTTAATCACAAATGAATAATAGAAAAATGTATGCCTGTGCACATACGTATTTACCAGTTAGTTTCACCAATCTTTCAAAAATTTATTTAACATTCAGTTAAAAAAGAGTCATTCAAATCGGTTGAGATTTGCGGTTGCCACAGTACAAAATCTGCTGGGTTGTTTTAATCGCTCTTGTTCATTGCCAAAATCAGTGTTTCAAATTTGAGGGCAAATACCTCGAGAACCTACAAGCAGAGCATCTTAATGAAAACTTACCAATCGATAATTTATTTGTCTTTCATTCTAAAAAGATTTATTCAAATCGGTTGGGATTTACGGTTGCTACAGTAAAAAATCTGCTGGGTTGTTTTTTTGCACACCCTGTACAAATCACGCTAACATACTGTATGTTGTACAACTACAAAAATGTGTCAAAAACCGTTTTACTTTCTCTGAATTCTTATTCTGCAATCGTCAAACCTTACCAAAAAAAGGCCAAAAATACGTCAACGTTTTGCCTCAACCCCCACCCCCCCCCCCCTCCGACGTTCTGCGACGTTTTTCGGGGTACCCCCACCCCCCCCCTCTCTGAACGTCGTAGTTTATGGACGGCCCCTATGTGAGCAGGTCTACCTTAGATGCATATTTCGGCGCAATTACTTTCAGAGATCCTTGAACAACAAACTAAAAAATGGAAAAAAGAAAAATACACCGTCGCGACATGCACTTACTAAAAGAATCGTAGCATTCGAGTCTGCCGACTGATATGTCTGACCAAGAGCATTTGCTACCGATTATTAATTTGCTATTAATTATTGTTTGCTAATTTGTCTCTGGAACAGTCTATAGACAGTCTGTTTTACCAGTGTTCTATTTTATGGAATTCCTTGTTACAAAGTGAGATTGAGCTGGATTTCGTAGGGTTTGTTCGACTGATTAAATATAATATTGTTTTAGATAGTAGATCCCTCGCGCGGGCGATTAATAAATGACCACAGTCCATGGCCATTCATTCATGGCCGGTCGTTTTAGCCTCCAGTCATTTTGGTTTGGCCAATGAGCTTAAGTGACCTACGCGATGCCGGACAATTAGGGGGCGTGGCCGACCAATTACTGACCAAAGTGAAAAAGTTTTAAATTCAACGAACGAAACGTCGACGAATCGAGTGTCGACGAACGGAGCAGTTCTTACTTCACTTGGTTCTCACCACCTGCCCCTCGTCATATCTTACCGGGGCACTGCAACCCCTCTCCCAGCAAACCGCATCAACTTTACCAATTTTAACAAGGCACATTGTGTCAATTTACACCAGAGAGTCGGAAGCTCTCTTTGGTCGGGTCTGCACATCCCTCCTCTGTGCACCAGAGAGAACACGTTTTTCGCGATATTCTGCTAACTGCACCCGCTCACAACACAACATCCCCTAAGGAAGTATTGTTGAGGCATGTCATTAAAAATAATGGATTGGTACCAATTTTCTTGTGGGAAATTGTAACGGTCTAAAAATGGAGGATAGTGAAAGGTTGATGGAAAGAGCGTCAAAAATAACTGTTGGACTGGTTCCTGAGCAAACGTATAGTAGGTGCCCTTTACACTTACATTGTACAGTACATACGCTTCTTTGCCAAAATCGTCTTCTTTTTACGGCAAGAATGTTTACAGCAGCATGTTTTAACGCACACGCCATCACTTTTTTTCGCCTGAACGCTTCAAATGTAAATTTATTGTCTCGTATTGAACTAGTGGTTGCGTGGTTTTTGTAAAGCTACTAACCATGATGAGTACGGACATCAGCACTAATCAAGATCACGATCCAACACAGGACAGCTATTCTGCGATCACGACTGACGACGACGGCTCTGCTAAATTGAAAACCACACGTCCGACAACAGAATCTTGCGTGGACGAACCACCTACGTTTGGTAAGCTACAATAAGTGTGCAGATTGTGCAGTTTGTAAACTTCACAGAAGACGAGTTGACGGCACGGAGCACTGACGTGAGGTTGAAAGCAGGACTGGTGTCCAGCGATGTGTCATCTACTGCAGCACTTATCAACGAACGCGGTCAGTGGCCAAATTCACTTGAGTTTATGCTGGTCGCCATTGCAGTGGTGGTCGGCCCTGGAAATGTATGTATTTCTACAGTACTTCATAAGGTTCCGGTAATTGCATGTTCACAAAATCTGTGTACATTGTAGGTTTGGCGGTTTCCTTCATCGACGATTCGGTATGGAGGATCTGCGTTTTTTCTTCCGTATATGATTTGTCTAATCTTTGCGGGATTACCGATGGTCTATTTGGAGCTGATTATTGGCCAATACTCTAGTCAAAGTCCGGTACTCATCTTTGGTGACATGGCCCCTTTGTTACAAGGATTGGGCTTCACTATACTGTTTTTCGTCTCTGTTGTTTCTATTTACTACAACGTGCTCGGCGCATGGGCCCTTTACTATATAGTGGAATCGTTTCGTGCGGTATTGTCATCTCTTCTCTATGCGTATACTACAGTGCGATGGACTGTGCTTGTAGGTGTTGCCCTGGGCCAACTGTAACTTTACGGGAGCACCGTTGCTGTGTATGTCCCTGGCAGATAACCAGTCGTGCGAGGAAGCGTTCGGCAGAGGGACTTTCTTTTTCAAACGCAAGTGTCATTTGCCTTCTGACAGCCAAGCTCGTACCGACCTCGCCGCCGTCTTCAACGACACGGTCGGTCCGAGCTATGCCTTCTTCTACCACAGTCTCTACAGTGCGCACGGCACTGACTACGGCGGCTTGCGATGGCATCTCGTTCTCTGCTTGTCTCTGATGTGGGTGTTGACAGTGCTGTGCAACCTGTGGAGCGTGCGCTCATTGGGCATTGCCATCTACCCTGCCATACTTATACCGCTGGCCTTTCTCATATGTTTACTGGTTTACGGAGCTACTCTTCGTGGAGCTGGAGCAGGATTGAAGTACATGATTAAAGCCAACATAAACCAATTGAAAAACATAGAGGTGTGGGGAGCGTCGGGGGCTCAAGTGCTGTATTCGGTAGGCGTATCGTTTGGTTGCCTCACTACTCTGGCTAGCTTCAACCCTTTCCATCACAACTGCTTTAGGTAGAAGCTTTGGTAAATGCAAATGCATGATGATCCGTCATTCAGGTCAGCGATCATTATCTGCGCAGTCGATTTGACCACCAGTGTGGTGGCCTCTTTCGTGGTTTTTGAAGTTTTGGGCGCGGGCGCACATTACGACCGTCAAGATATAAAAGACTTTGCAGAATCTCGGGGAGGGTCGGGTGTGGTATTTGTGGTGATGGCCAAAGCTTTCTCTTTCATACCGTCTGGTCCAGTGTGGTCCGTGCTCCTATTTATTTCGTTTATGTTGCTGGCGCTAAGTGGTCAGGTGGTACAAACAGAAACCATAATCGTGTGCTTGTGTGACCAATTCCCCAAGTTGGCCAGCTATCGGTGGCTTATTCTTTTTTCTGTCTGCATACTGCTCTTTTTGCTAGGACTCCCAATGTGCACTGGGGTAGAATGGTGTTTGCATTAAACACTGAGTGCCTACTAATTTCCAGGGTGGCTATCGATTGTTGGAAATGGTAGATGAATACAGCGGTAACACAGTGATCTTCATAGCATTTTTTGAAGTGATCTGTTGTTTGTACGTCTACGGCTACAAAAACTTTATGGCAATGGTGGTGAAGATGCTGGATGCAGGTAGAGGCGTATGTGCACAGATCGCAGGACCGACCGGCTGGTACTGGCGCATCAGTTGGGTGGCCTTGGCTCCACTGCTATTGCTGGCCGACACTCTGTTTTTGGTTGTGAGCCGAGCCCTAGAACTACCTACTCCTCACACTCGCACAGCTAAGCATATGGTGGTCTTCACCAATGCCGAGTATTTGTACCAAAACTTCCTTGGCATCATAACTTTGGGCCTCGTTCTTGTGGTCGGCACGGCTCAAATTGTCAACTGTATTAGGTTTCGACAACCTAAGCAAATATTAGTCACGCCTACTCCGCTCTGGCGTCCGGCCTTCGAGAGGGATGTTAATGAAATGGATGCTGAATCGAAAAATAAGGCAAAATTAGACATGACCGCCCAGCAACCTCGCAGCCAACTGGCAACTGGAATTGTGGTGATTCGTGACAAATGAACAAACATTGCTGTAACGTGCACGCTTTTATATACCGTACATACAATTGAAATGCTAGTAATAATTTAGTTTCATTTTTCAAAGCACAACACGATTTCAAGTAACCACATGGACGGGCCAACTCTATACGTAATTTGTTTATTTTGTGGGGTTGTTGTTTCTTTCGGACAAGGAGAGTTAGGAGTAGGTACACTATTACTGCAAAAATTTTTCCAACTCTCGGCTCGGCAATCTTCGGCTATTGCTTACTGCTCATTACGGCCAATTGAACGTTTTAATCGAAACCATGGGGCCCATCCCCATATACTTGTATGGGCCGCGGGAGGGAGGTCCGGGGGGTTTGCCCGCCTCCGCAACTTGGGCTCGACGACCCCACCCACCCACCTGAAGCCGACTTTTGTTCCTGACCCCACCCACCAAAACCCAAACCGGCAGGCTCACCCACAAATTTTCGTATTTTGAGTACCCCACCCCCCTATTTTTCCGGCCCATGTATCCCCATCCCCCATACATGTAGCTGGGTTTTCGCTGGGCTGGGTTTGTACATGTACCCTATTTACAGCTTTTGAAACCCTAATTAGGTAATACGCCAACCTTAACCTGAACAGATTCACTACTCCAGTAGTCCGAGCAGAATAGAAAACAGCCGCGCCTGCTCCCGGTGTAAAACTAAAGCCAACGAAAAAAGAAGTAATTCTATGTTTCACACGCGAGGAAATGATGGATTTACCTCAGAAAGGCACTAGAATGGCAGCAGAAACCATTTTGGCGTCAGGTGCACACCCAGAACCCGTCAACAACCACTCGACACCAGAAACGTTTGCAGGCTCGACCGTTTTGGTAGTGATCGACGGAGATACCGACGTAATCACCTGGACAACTTTTACACTTCACTTTACCTTGCGTAATCGCTTTTACAACATCTGACAACAGCAACACCTATCTATCTTCTTTTATTAATAAATTTGGAGTGGAACTCAAGTTTTGCCTAAAAATAACGGACCGACTGTCGTCGAAAATCTCTAAAGAAGGTTCCAGAAATGCATTTTAACTGTATTATGTCGAATAAAATGGGTTTTTTTGCTCGTTTTAAAGCAAAAATAGGGCTTTAAACGGTATTTTTTCACTTCAGACAGGATTTTTACCCGATTTTTAGTCCTCAAAACCCTGTTTTGAGCCCAAAAAAGGTCGCTGAAACCCACTTTTGGACACCAAAAAAGGTCGCTGAAACCCACTTTTGGACACCAAAAAAGGTCGCTGAAACCCTATTTTGGATCAGAAAAATTCCCCCCCCCCCCAGCCGAAAACCCAGCTACATGTATGTGAAAAAGCACCTTGAAAAATACACGGCAGACTGTATCGGAGGCATATGGGCAATCTGAAGGAAAATCCTCAGTTTTACTGATTGCGGCAAGCGAATCGGCCGATTCTCGGATGATACATCGGCTTTAGCGAATCGGAGTTGGCCGGAACATGTGTGAGTGAAAGCCCAGACCGGATCGAATAAGTACCGCAGCTGCAAGATTTGAAATAGTTGCAAACTGTAAGAAAATCGTGAGTTAACTGATTTTCACTACCGAATTGGCCGATTCTCGGGATAGTATTTCGGAATTGCGAATGGATATTTGCCAAAAGAGATGTAAGTGCTAGCACAAAAGCACATTGAAGAACTATCATACCTTAAAGATTTGAAATCGTAGCAATCTGAAGGAAAATCGTCACAGTTTTATTACTGATTTCCACAACGAATAGATCAGTGGCTTCGCTGAAGATCAGTGGTGCGCGAACTGTGAGTAGCATCTGCATGATCAAAGTTATGAACGATCTGGGAGTAGTGATGCAACAGGGAGCGGAATATCGGGAAATCGATCAAAACGCATGCAGCATGATAAAACGTAAATATTTTCAACATCCGGTTTAGCTTTTGATACCATTTGGCAGTGAGGGCAACGGCAAGGCAGCGGCGTGGTTTAAATTTGCCGCCGCACGCTGCGGCGCGGTTCAGAAAAAGTTGGGTGGGCAGTGATTGGTCCTGTGCGTATTTTTCTGATCCAGTCAGTCGACTGCGTCTACCACCTTTTTATATACCGAACAAACACCTTGGCAGCTCAAACAACTAGAATTGAATAGTAGAGTGTGAACTGGTATTCCTGTCCTGTGTTTTCCAGGTACATTTGTGCATGTAACAGCGGGGCTGCGGTTCTGCTCCCCTCCCACCGACATGGGCCAACCCCCCCCCCGATAGGGGAGCACCCCCACCGCCCCACCAAAACGAACTTTTCCACTCTCCCTCTCCGATGTTTCTGGCACATTTTTTACAGTTTCAGATGCTAAAATTGCCTGTAAAACAGCGCTTTTTAGCTGTAGGTGGTACCCGAGACTTAATCAGCGGTTTTATACGATTTGTAGCACAAAATTGCTATTTTTGAACGTTTTGGCACTCCACACTGCGAATTTGGGCTCAGACACCCCAACCCTTCGGCCTTCCCTCCAAACAATATTGAGCTGCTACAATACATGTAACAGGTGGTCTGACCCCCCGAAACAGGCCAGACCCCCACATTGGCTCCCTACCCCCTCCGATTTGCACTTTGGTGAGAAATTCTGGATCAGGTGTAGCGGGGGGAATCAGGAACCGATCGAAAACAAAGATTAATTTTTAATATGTTCATAATTAATTATAAATTAGCATGTTTTATCGATAAATACCGATTATCGATTATTTTTTGGCAAAATTCCAAAATTTCAAAATCGTCCAAAATGGTCGTGTTGTATATCATTTGAAAGTCCTCCTTCGCCTGGCGAGTCTAATGATCACTACCATACATGTAACAGGTCATCCGCCGATGGGGGGAGGGGGGGTGGGGGGGGTCTGGCGCCGGCCGGGGGGGGGTCTGAGCCAAAATTTTGGGGGAGGGGGGTGGGCACTAAAAAACGCTCAAAAATCGAAAAAATCGCAATTTTTGGCTAAAAATTGCCAAAAATCGCTAATTTGGGCTGAAACACAGCTAAAAAGTGCTGTTTTGCAGGCGATTTTGGCAATTTTTGTGTGTGAAATTGTAAAAAATTGCAAAAATTTGCTCGAAAATTTACTTGCCAGAAAAATCGGAGGGGGGGGGGGGTCGGTGAAATCGTCTCGGGGGGGGGGGTCCCCATCTGGGGGGGTCTGGCCTATTTCGGGTGGGGGGCAGACCCCCCCGGACCCCCCCTGTTACATGTATGATCACTACATCAACATAGGGCAAGCCCCGGGGGGTCTGTTTTGCCAAATATAAAAGTACCCCTAGCTAGAGACGCATCAGTATAGGCACGCTCCGGAGATAAAAAACGGGAGGAATAGAATAGAGGAAAAACACGGGATTATTTTAAATAAATAAGTGCATGCGGCGGCACAATGGTTTGTTTCTATTTGTTTTTTTGCAGCGTTGAGAAGAGGATGCATTCAAGTTCAACAGCAACGGCTGATCGTGCTGAAGAAGATCGGTGCTCATGGGTTTCAGAAAGTTCAAGCAGCAGTGGCGCCGATCTTCAAGTGTTGGTGTTGCGTCACCAGTCAACAGAGAGCCGTTCAGTGTTTGGAAGCAAACTGAGCGCACAGATTGAAAAACACGTCGAGCTTGTCTACAAGGTAGGTTGGGCTGGAACCCAGCATTTTGGACTAAAACTAGCTGTACTGGAGTGATTGAGAGTGCCAACTGAACTGCCGCCATACAACAGTAGTAGAGTATGGTAGGCAGGGTTCGTGCGGCTTTTGAAAAGCAAATTCCCTGACCAAAGTCAAAATTCCCTAAACAACCAGAGTTAGGAAATTTCAACAAGGATGAGAAAATTTTGGAGAAATGGCTTTAAAAGCGCATTTAAATGGTATTATGAATGAAAATTTTGCAGTTGTAGCACTAGAATGTTAGGAGTCGCATTTTCAAATGGGAGGTGCGTAAAGTTCTGGCAGGGACCTTTGGTTGGTGTGTTGCTTCTACTGCTATCAACTTTTTCCCTGATCGGACATAAAATTCTTTGACTTCTTTAAATTTCCTGACTGTTCCATAACTCCCTGACTTTCCAGGTCCCACACGAACCCTAGGTAGTGTGTATAATGAAGTAGAAAGACTAGTTCTTGCAAGCACACACAACGCACCCGCTCGCACACGCACAACCACACAACTCAAACACACACTCTGCTATGGAGGCAGTAGAGCCCTTACCCCAAAAAGTCGAAAAATTTCTGTAAATTTGCCGATTTTTCTCAAACAAAGTCGGTAAAGGCCAAACCAATGTTTTCGGTAAAGGGGGTCTCGACCAGCTGCACCTAATAAACATAAAGCCGAACAGTTATTTGTTCTAGATGATGGTTGATGCAGGCATCAATCCCCAGTGGACCACCGCTGAGCACTGTTTTAATGTTCAGACGAGACACGGAGCTATTTACGTGTTACCTGCATTTGAGGGGCCATTGTTCACTCATCTGACTGGTTTGGACTGTCGTATTCTGGGTTTGAGTGTGGTGGCCAGCTGTTTGAAGTCTAATCGGGTATCTAACTAGTCAATACGTAGTAGTAGCAGCAACGGGTGCATCCATTCTAAAGGTGTTAGCATGCTATCTGTTATCACTTCATCGCGCCTACTGATATTATTGGTGGTATGGATATAAGGTGAAGTAGGCATGCGACTACGTTAGCTTTAACCAGACATGTGCATGGGGTTTGTGCCCGTTTCCTCCTTTAAGAGTCCCGTTTCCTCCTTTTTCATTTTTTTGCGTTTTAACAAAATTCGGACTGCTTTAAGGTTTTCTATGATGTTAGAATAGCGCCAGCCTTTACTGCTCTGCTAGTATTGCATTATTATAAGACTGTTTTAATATGTGCTTCCCATGTTGTTTCCGGGCCTAGCGGGGCCGGCCGGCGGCCCAACAAAGGCTGCCCAACATTGGGTTCCCAACAAACGGCGATTAGATGGGCAATTACAAGTGTAATTACAAAGAACAAAAGAAATGTAAACAAGTGGGCAGTGTCAGCTGTCAGTGAGGTCAGTGTGGTAGGTGTATATCCCTATTATAGGTACCCTCCTATAGCCCAGTCTGTAAGACTGTATGTCGAGTTGTTGTGTTGTGTCTGTCGCCAACATAAACGTGTCAGGCGATTATGGAGCAATTAATTTCTTATCAAACAAAAGTGCCGTCTATTATCGAGGCTACCGATACTTTAAGATTGAAGCAAACCCGGAACTGGATCGCATAGGGTGGCGTTGCAACACCTCAAATCGCTGCTGTTGGCTTGTTCTTAAGTCGATTCCTATTCTATTTTTATTCCTATTCTCTGTCCTTAGCCTTAGTCCGATCTGCAAAATTATACGAGCCTAACGCCGTTTGTGGTACCGGTACCTTAGGTAGTGGTACCATATATGGTACCGGCACCATATATGGTATGGTATTGGCACCATATATGATTCCCCACGTTCGGGGTCTGTGGTGGTACCATATATGGTACCCCACCTTCGCGTTTTTACCGGTACCGGTACTATAAACGGCGTTAAGTGCCTAACTGTATAAATGTGTGTTTGTGTCTGTACGTCGTTAATATGTGTGCTAGTTAGAAGTAAAGCCTGGCGCTATTCTAACTTCATAGAAAACCTTAAAGCAGTCTAAATTTTGTTAAAACGCAAAAAACTGAAAAAGGAGGAAACAGGACTCCTAAAGTAGGAAACGGGAACGGAGGAAACGGGAAAGGAGGAAATGGGAAAGGAGGAAACGGGAACATGCCGTGCATGGTGCCTAGGGGTGACGAAAATATAAGTCTTCCAGACGTTGCCAGAGGCTGCTAGAAAGCTTCAGAATGCGTTTTTATGCCACAGAAATCAGTTTTGGCAACTACGCACCAAACCAGAAATTTTCTCAAATTTTCATGCAAAATTTTTGATTTTTTTGACAAAATTTGAGCTGTGACTTTTGACTTTAATTTTGATAAAATCCGGTTTTGGGAGTTTTTGTCAAAACTTAACTTTTACTGGAAAATTTGAATTGTACGTGAAATTTTCAAATTTCAAGCCAAAATTTGAACATTTCGCCAGACAACTACGCATGGAGATCTGGCTGGCCTCCTCTGATCTACGGACCATGCACATGTATGCCTTTAGCTTATGGATATACACACAAAAATGTCCTCTCCACATTTCGGGTTCACTCAAAGCTTTCGTTCTCGTGATTTGTTTATCGATTTGGCTCAAGTTTGCAGCAAAAATTAACGAGACAACTGGCTGCATATTATACAAGTTTGGTTCAAAAATTCTTGCTCATGTCATGCTCATTTTATGACCCGAAAACTAAGAATCAGGGTTGTCCACGCAAATGCAATTTTTTTCGGTAATTCAGAGGGCGGCTTTGAAACTTGCAGGAATGATTGGCGTTGCTATTGGGCATAACGTACTGAGCGGGCAGCCCTGTTCCCACTCCCATTCTCAAAGATAACTAAAATTGGGGAATTTCAAATGTGATTTTTCTTCGTAAAACAGGCAAAATCATGATTTTAAAGATTTTCGATTTCCGAAAAACCGTGGCAAATAAATGATCTGGAAGTGAGTTTAAACATCAAGTTTATTCATTTGTCAAACTTGCTGCTAAAATCTGTATTGATAAAGGACTGATTCAATTTTTGCACCAAATTTGCACAGTATGCAGTCTGTCTTGTTAATTGCTGCTTGCTGAATATTTGAGCCTAATCGATACAGAACTCATCGAGAACGAAACGTTTGAGTGAACCCGAAAAAGTGGAGAGGACATTTTTCTGCACTATCGGTGTTTTTGGAAGCCCCTTTTGTCATTTTTTGCTTGTTTTTAGCTCTAAAACGCTATTTGGCAGCTTAAAATAGTGATTTTTAGCGTCCTTACTGAAAAAATCGTCCCAAAAACGCATTTCCAGGCGTTTTGGAGCTTTTTGAAATTTGGGACCCCCCCTCTGGACGAAACCCCCCATCTGAGGAACCCCCTCCCCCATGGTCCGCCCGGAGCTGTTACATGTATGGTAATGGATTATTGTAACTATAGAAAATAGTAGTTAGAAGCATGTTGTTAGTTCAGTTGTGATTGTCTGTTGTAGGCGCTGCCAAAGTACAGGCACCCAGTGTATTCGAATGTTTTGGATGGCGCCTGCATTGCATTTACTGGCATCAAAGGACCTCAGAGAGTGCGCATTCACTCAGTTGCTGACTGATCTGAGAAGACAATTTTACAGGAACGCCTCGTTCGCTTGGTCATGTGGATGGGTGGATTTCATATGAAAGATCTAAAGGAACGTTGCACTCACTTGGTCACTACTGAGGTTGGTTCACTGAAATACAAGGTAAATAAATAATTGCCTGAACTGGGCTCTTTATCATAACCTTTTGTAAGATCGGCTCTACATCTTTCAAAGCTTATGCAGGCAGGCATTTGGGGGGTCTGAGTTTAGAAGGCAGTCTGGAAAGTCTGGGCAACATATTACCTAAATCGAATCATACAGAGTACATGTAACAGGTATAGAATCATATGTAACAGGTCCCGGCCGACCCGGGGGAGGTGGGGTTTAGCTCAGAGGGGGGTATAAAATTTCAGCAAGCTCCAAAATACCTGGAAATGCGTTTTTAGCACGTTTTTCTCAGTAAGGAGGCTAAAAATCGCTATTGTAAGCTGCCAAATAGCCTGTTAGAGCTAAAAACAAAAAAAACACGATAAAAAGGGCTTCCAAAAACACCGATTTCTCTTAAGCGTCAACAGTGGAAACGGCAAATTCGGTTTCCAAAGGCTTTTCAAGCGAATTTTAAGCTAAAATTAGTTATTTCTGAGTCAGTTTCTTAGTACTCGAGCTGCTACTAGTACTT
This sequence comes from Sabatieria punctata, assembly GCA_030248155.1. Lineage (NCBI taxonomy): Eukaryota > Metazoa > Nematoda > Chromadorea > Araeolaimida > Comesomatidae > Sabatieria > Sabatieria punctata. The sequence continues at coordinate 25,301 of JASANB010006220.1, forward strand.
GCATTTTTAGGTCGGGGGTCCCTAAACTTCTCTCGGGAGTGAGGGCGTTTGGCCTTTCTATCTAGGGGGAGATAACCCCCAAACCCCCTAGTACATGTATGGGTAGAATACAGGTAAAAGCAGCTGTTTTTATTATCGTGCAGATGTAATTATCTGTTCCTAATCGGTAAGAGGAAACCCATACCCCTTTTACACTTGCGTGTACGGATGGACCGACCAGAACTTAGATTCCGAGACAAAGCCTAAACCCTAAACCGAGGACCATGTATTTCCTACATGCGTGCTAAGTTTGATTGTTGTGTTTAGGCGGCGGCTGCGGCACGTCTTCCTATTCTCAAGCCAGACTGGATTCAGGAGGCGTGGAGACTGTCATTGTCCATGGAGGACGTTGATGCCACCAGCGACGAGTTCATCTCTGACTTCAGAGTGCTGCCATTTTCAGGCCTCGTCGTCTGTGCCACCGGTCTCACGCCGCAACAGAAGACAGAGATCAGTGCCCAAATTCAAGAGTTTGGCGGAACATTCCGCGCTGCAATGCGTAAGGGCGACTGTTCTCATCTGGTGGCGGACAAGACCGAATGTGAGTGGTTTTGAACGGCTTTAGTCTGTTTTATACGTCTATGCCAGTTCAGCTGATAAGTACCGCATTGCGCTGTCTTGGGGACTGAAGATTGTGAGACAGAGTTGGATCAGTGATTGCATTAAAAGTGGATATTGTTTGGACGAGACTCCTTACGCTACGGAAAGAAGACGGCACCCACCGAAGTCGGGTCCTGGCCGGTCTACTAAAGCTTCTACTCCTCGTAAAGAAAGAAGTGTTGGTATGGTTTCTTTTAATTGACGATTGACTCCCCGAAAATCAATTTCGCCCAAAACGTAGAGGGCGGTATTCCCAGCCACTGGCCGTTTGACGAAATTTAAGGCATATCAGAGAACTCCATTCGGCTGATGACCTGTTACATGTATGCTTGCGATTACTAACTTGCCAAAACGCTTTTGGTAGAGAGAATTTAACGCTGCAGACTACGGTACTTTTAGGGAGATTTGACGATAAAAGGTTGCTTCATAAAGAGGATTTTTGCTCATTTATATAGCGATATAGTGTGGTGTGTGTTTTTGTGGATAATATCGATCCATCGGCAGACCCCGACCGGGACCCTGGTGTTTTTAAGGTTTCTTACACAGATTTTTAGATGTTTCTGTTTTCGAAGCCGACTTCAGCGCTATACCCGGAGCAGCGAATCTAACTCAGATGTCGAATGCGAGCGTAATGGTCGGTGCTGCAAATCAGTCAGTCGTGCCCGACACACCGAATCTCAGTCGTCCCAAACCGCAGGTCCCTCCAGCATCAATCAACCAGTCGCGAGTTGGTCGCAAACGTGCTGCTGGTGCAGTCGACAATGCAGCTGCCGATTCTGTTAGTGTGTTGGAGAGATCGGCACTTGAAAACTTGGACATCAGTCGTGCCACTGCCGGCTACTTCCTCGACTCCTGCCGCATTTTCTTGAGCGGCTTCCCTCTCAAACAAATGGAAAAACTAAAACGGATAATTAATGCTGGTGGCGGCACGCGCAAAGTTTCTCTCTCTTCCGATGTTACGCACATCGTGCTAGGTGAGGCCAGATTGCCCAACACTCTGCTGGAGAATATCAAGAAGGCTTCGGTTGCTGCCACACCAAGTCGTGTGGTGTCAGTCGGCTGGCTCGTAGAGTCGTACCGAGCTGGTAAGATGCTTCCGGTCGACAAGTTCTTGCATCCGCTCATTGCACCAATTGATGAAGAGATAATAGATCAGCCCACGCCAATCGCTGCCAAACGGTAGCTTTATGCGATGCGTGTTTTCCCTGCTTTTAGTTAATGTTTTTAGGCTAAAGGCAGACGTAACTGTCCAAGAAGTTCAGGAACCGCAACAAACATCGACCAGGTTAAACCAAGTTCTCGCTCTTTACATGGATCTTGACACCGATAAACAGGAGCCGTTGCAGTCATCTATTACTGACGACGTACCGGTTTTTTTCTTGCCGAAGCATACATGGGCCGGAAAAAATGAAGTTGGAGGGGTGTTGTTTTTTGGCAGGGATGGGTGGAGAGTGTAAAATCGTTTACCCTTAAAAACAGTCGATATAATTTTGGAGGGGCTATTGTTGGTCGTTTGGAAGGGCTATTTTGGAGGGGATTTTGCGAATTTTTGATTTCTGTTTTTCCAAAAAAAAGTCGCCAAAATTTTAGAGGGGGGTCGGAGTGGCTGGGGTGGTGGCGCCGGCCGGCCTGGAGTTGTGGAGGAATGGGTGTTCGATTTAAAGGCTAAATGTGCTCCGTGCCCTTTTTCCTATAATATATTATATGAAGCATTCTAAATCGGTTCACGACGACATTTGCTCCACGACAATCTGCCCATTATATTCACAATAGTATGGATCCTTTTCCAATTTTGATTTAGTAAAAATAAAAGTTTGCAACCAAATTCACTCTGAGTTCAATAAATTGTAAATTAGCGAAAAAGTATCGAGGCACTTAGTTAGG
>JASANB010006221.1:0-19447 GCA_030248155.1 Sabatieria punctata
TCAACTCGCTCTAAGTAACTACCATTAATACGCAACCGACTCAATAAGTTGGGTGCTACAGTATGACGTCCAAACACCACATACTTGGTTTTGGTGACATTAATCTGAAGAGAGAGAAGATCGAAAAAGCTCACTATAGCGTCAATGTCCTCTTGCAACGCAGCCTCATCAAGAGCAGACTGAACAGGCTTTAGGAGCAACAAATCATCAGCGTACAGTAAATCAACATAGTGAACTAAATTCCCTCTGGTCCGATCCGATATCCGATCCGATATATTGGGGGGGGCCTGTACGGCCCTATGATCAGACCAACATGTCCATTTCATTTCCCCATATTCCCTCTGGTCCATTTCTGTGCAAATAGAATGTCAGCCAAATTGCGAAGGTCCAAGTAGAACTCCCAAACAGGATCATTCAGCGGTACCAAATCACCAATAATGATTGGCAGCAGCCGGAAAAGAGCCCAGAACTGAGCAGCTTTCTGCTTGAGCACTTTTGAATCTGCAGCTAAATTCTTATTCCCTGAACTCAAACTTAGACTAACCTTGAACATTCAAATCCGGAATTTCAGATGGTTTGTTTTTCTTGTCTGTTGGTCCATACGGCAAATTAACAATCCGTTGGTTTATGATTGGAAGCGTAAGGTTGCGATTATCATACACCAGCTTTGAAAGCACAAGCTTTACTTCATACGGACCTATGCCTAAAGCACGCTTTCTGATCAGGCAAAAAAGATTAAATTGACCTTCCAAAAAATCGTGCATCAGGTCTCCAGTTTTGTTGCTTGTGACATGCCAATTCTTGAGTCTGTTCAAAAATACAGGGGGCCTTCAGACCAGTTGCACATTCTGCATCTCGTTCGTTCGATTCAACTATCTATAAACGTAAACAGGTTGATTTATAAACAAGTTGTATGACATTAGAAATCAACCTTAAGCTGATTTTCGTAAACTTCGCGATTTCTTGGTTCACAATCACTTTATCGGAAAATCGAATCAATGTCATTTCTGTATATCATACAGTGCTCACAAAAATAGCTAAAATATAAATTATTACCCCAGGCAATCAAAGAAACTTCAAAGCACAAACTAACTTAGCTGCAAAGCTTTCCAAGAATCCAAACATCGAATGTCTGGCCAAATTATCACCAGAGACCAGTGCTAGCGACCCATAAACTGTAAGCACAGGTTATCCAGGTCGTCTAACGTCAATTCCAGTTGTCTCAAGGTGTCGAACATCCTGCACAAACTTGGTCAAAATGGCTTTGAAGCCACCACTTAGCTTCAGAAAACGCCGAAAATTGTTTTCCGACCATAACTTCTGAACGAAACAAATATTCTTGAAAACTAAGCACACTATTGAATTGCTCAGGAAATTCTGCATCAGATAAACTATAAACTTATTTTATGCAATGAATTTTTTTACCAAAAAATCTTGAATTTATACTTTCATAAGCACAATTTTTTGGGTTTTTGACCGATTTCATGGTCTAAACCTGAGAGGCCACAGAATTTTATTTGTTGTTTAGAAAACTAACTGTATTTAGCATCGAATTAACCAATTAATTTGAAAATCGGAATGTACCCCTTCTTCGCCTATTTTGCATTTCATGGTACACACTCACAGAACGTGGTCAACTGTAGATCAACAGTTTTCGGTCCATAACTCTTCAACCGAGAGGCGCACTTGAAAATCTTCTACACCATTTGATTCGCCATTAATTTCTGCATCAGCTGTGCCATCAATGCTACTCTACTTGAATTTTTAGTGCCAAAAGTTGGGTCTTTTTATTTTCCACACACAAACTAAGCTTACTGAATTAATACAACATTGCTTTCATTCTTGTCTGGCCATTGCCAAAAAGAAATTTGATTGGTTTGACGTTTTCTGCACGTTATCTTAACTATGTGCACATGGTTTGATCACACTTGGACCAGGTATCCTAGCTATGCACAGAACAGGGCAAACAGTTACATCAGAATCGAAAGATGTAATCATCTTGCTTATAACGCGGTTGTGGTTTTTTGAATACTGACTGAGCACCTTGCTGAAACTTGTGCTGTGTGTTTCACATCAGGCGCCTTGGTGAAAACCGTACCCAAAGGATAAGGTGTATTTGCATCTGATGAAATCCAGAGCTCTTTTTCTAATTTGATTCCATACATTACCTCATCCTCTGGCAACCAGAAAAAATCATCTCCCTAAATGCAGGCAAATGTGTAAATTAATTGGATAAGGTTTGACAGAAAAATGTTACTTCATAAGCAGACTCATCAATTGGTTCCTGGGCTGGTAGCTTGCTTTCTGCAACACAGTCATCATCAGATTTTTTCCGCTTTGCAGCGCTGGAACTGAGCCCTCCTTCTCGAAAAGTAGGACGCTATTGAAAGGATAGGCGTTCTTCAATACTAAAGCGTTTGTGGCTAACACATTTTGGATCGGTCTTGGTCACTGTTCGCATGCAATTCTCAGCTTCGCGGGCAGGTACACTGGCAAGTGGACTTTAAAGTTTAGTTTGAAAACGCATTCTAAACAATAGAATGAGAGCCTATTGAACAAACACACATCTATGCGTTAGAAATCACCAAAAACCTAGTGTAACATAACGCTTGTTTAGTTAAGTTCAACTATGGAAAAGGAAAACATCCAAATTTTGGCACTAAAAATTCAAGTAGAGTAACATTGATGGCGCGCCTGATGCAGAAATTGATGGCGAATCGAATGATGTAGAAGATTTTCAAGTGCGCCTCTCGGTTCATGAGTTATGGACCGAAAACTGTTGATCTACAGTTGACCACCTTTTAATTAATTGACCACCACCACCAGTTAATTCGATGCTGAATACAGCTAGTTTTCTAAACAACAAATATAATTCTGTGGCATCGCACATATAAGCCACAAATAATTAAAAACCTAAGCTAATCATTGCTAATATGAACTAAGGAAAATAAGTAGATCCAACTTTTTTCACTAAATGTTCCAGTAGAGTCTAACAATAACAATGCATCTGATGTAGAAATTGATGGCGAATCGAATGGTGTATTCCATTTTGATGTGCGCGTCTCGGTTCATGAGTTATGACCGAAAACCGTTGATCGACAGTTGGTGGATTTGAGTGAGTGGTGGGCACCATAAAATGCAAAATAGCGAAAAAGGGGTACATTCCAATTTTCAAATTAAGGTTCAAATTTCCAGAAGCTAAAAATCAACAGGAAGCGCCACTACTTACCCACACTAAATCGTGCTCCCTGTGCGGTCACCACTTTGTGTGGCGCTTGCACTATGCCAGCGAGTTTGAGAGTCGGGATCTGGGGAATGTACAACTGTTATGGGAGGCTGTAGTTTCGAGAGAGAGAATCGGGGGGAATAGACACTTTTATTGAAGCCAGCACACTGACACTGACACTGACGCTGACGCTGACACTCAGCTGTAGTTTCGAGAGAGAGAATCGGGGGGAATAGACACATTTATTGAAAGCCAGCACACTGACACTGTCACTGACACTGACACTCCGCACGGAGTTGCTGCTGCACCAAAAAGACACTGAATTCGGAGGGCGAGGGCGACCCTTAAGTAGTCCGATCGGGGTTAGACCGTGCCCGTAGGCGATGTTTTCCGGCCTCCAAATCAAGCACATTTAAAAAATGTGCCTCCTATCCGACTAAATGTCAGGTCGTCATCGCCGGCACATTGCTACTATTAACGACCAGGCGGTATCTTAAATAGATCCAGTTTTAAAGACATTAAAATGAGTGACAGCGGCCTTGATCTGCAGTGGCGAAGGTTCTCTTTTTGCTGTGGTCGGAGATAAGGCGGCCTAAAATGGTGTTGGTGCGATACGCCGACCGGTGCGATACGCCGACTAATTAGAAAGGTGCGATAAGGCGACTAAGGGGTGCGAAACGCCGACTCAATAAACCCCGCCTACAATTAGGTGCGATACGCCGACTAAAGAGGTGCGAAACGCCGACTGTCAAATGACACACAGTTTAATACATACGTACAACGTAGCACATGCATAAAAACCAACAAATGTGTGCATAAACACTTAATAGAGAAATCGTCACCAAATGGCAGCTCACACGTATACAGTAGATAGAGTAGGTATAAAAGCACCGACTAATTTTTAAAGTTGAGCATACACAGGCGCCTGCACCTCTTGCGGCCGAGCGGGAAAGAAGACCCACCAAAAGTCATCGGCATCATTTTCGGGCTGATCATGACCAAAATGTCCGTCTATGCCCAGACAGTACGCCATGTGGCTGAGATAACGGGCAATTCTGGCATTGATTTCTGGTAGTGGCCGCCACTGTTCGTTTGCTAGGAAATCGGAATACCGGGATTCGGGGAAACCGGGATTACCGAGAAATGAGAATACCGGGAAAAACCGGGAAATACCGGGAATGTCGGGAAATCGATCAAAACGCATGCAGTATGATGAAACATAAAGGTTTTCAACATCCGGTTTAGCTATTGATACCATTTCTAGTCGGTTTTCTCTAGGATTTTCTCTCATAACGGGCTAAATTACAGTATACTGTGAGATCAGATTTATGCTGAATGGGTCAGTGGGTTCGTTTGGCAGACACCAGGCAGCTCGATGTCAATGGGACCAAAAGAGTTGTGTAATCACCAATCAATGAGCGGCTTTGCTCAATTGAATGCCTTTATAAAGTTAGAAGTTTAGAACATAAAGTTTACGGCCTAAACCAATATAAAAATATTTGGAACAAAAGGAAAAGCTGCAAAACATGGCTGTTTGCTCAGATTGAGCAAGTAGCGGTCATTTCAAAACGTATTCAAAGTTTTGCGTGCTGCTGATAGTGGCAAAAGAAAGTTGGATATACAGTAGATGTCACTGAAATACATAGTATCTGCAAAAAACTGTCAATACTGCTATAAAATATATTTCCCGGTATTTCCCGGTATTAGAGAATGGTGAACCGGGATTGGAAACCGGGAGTGAAAATACCGGGAATTCCCGGTTGCATCAATATTAGTGGTATGCAAATTTACAAGGCATATTTTGTTTTACTCAGATATTGGCGTGCGCCACAATAGTGAAGCATTCAAAACTGGCGCCCTCCTACTGTACTGGCAGTCGGCGTATCGCACCTGCAGTCGCCGTATCGCACCTGTCAATCAAGTCGGCGTTTCGCACCTCTCTGGTCGGCGTATCGCACCGGTCGGCGCATCGCACCTCTCGATGGGCAATTAAGTCGGCGTATCGCACCTGAATCGCCTAAAATATGCGACACCTCGGCAAGTATTTTTGCTCGTGGCCTGTCGTCCTAAATTACTACTTGCACGCTCAGTTACTACAAAAACGACACGTTAAACTGCCACCGTATCTTATTACTGCCTAAACACACTAACAGTTAAGAGAATTCCGTCACAACTCCAGGCAACGGCTAGCAGGCTAGGCGAAATGGCGGCCATTTGAAATTATTCGGCAAACTCGAAAAAAGGCCAGGCGGTTTCTTCTTTGGTCGACACTCTATTTTTAGTCCCATCGGAACACAAGAGAAACAGTGAGAAATGTAAAAACCGATTGAACTAGAGACTTGACTTCTAAGCAATTAACTTACATCCGCCAGCTGGTGGACCACAGGGCCAACGCCCCGCCGGTGGGCCTCTTCCACCAGTTGGCCCAACCAGCGGAGCGCGGCGTGGCACGCTCCACCATTTTGCTCATAGAGAGCCCGAAAGCGACCGCTGGCTAAAACAGTTAACAATAGTACATGCACACATAATATGCACCCACTTAAATACGGGAGACGCTCAGCTCGCCAGACATTTTCGGGTATTTGACCACGCCAACCCCCCTTCAGCCCCCTCTTTTGCCCATGTCTGCATGCACTTGGAGATTCTGGGTTACTCCCTGTTACCCTTCTACATACCTCGGCGTTTCCGCTGCTGATATTAAAAACTTTTACACTTGTTCTAGCTCTTCAACGCCAGTTGACAGCTCAATCGATTTTTAGTCTTATTATTTACTAGTAGTGACTCTTTTGTACGCGCAAGTAGTCAGACACCATTTCAGATACCGAAGTGAGCCTGACTTCGCCCTGAATGGCAAAATGATCACAGCACTCGCTTTTGTGCCACCTGACGATGTGATCGACGCCTTTGAGGCACTTTCACAGGTAGTTTAACTTACCTTTTTGTACCTCTTGTACATGTGGTAGAGATGTTCACAAGCCTAAAAGCTTTTTTAAGCTCGTGAACGTCTCTAAGCTTTCTTACACTCCTTTCCAGGAACTGGGAGAAGACTTCGATGGAATGCTCGACTACGTTGAGGACACTTATGTAGGCCGGTTGGACCGTCGCCGTGGTCGTCGGCAGCCATTGTTCCCTCCTGAGCTGTGGAACGTGCACGGTCGAGTGCTGTTAGATCAGGAGCGCACCAACAATTCGGTGGAGGCCTTCCATCGGCACCTTCGAGCTATGCTCCAGATGCATCACCCGACCATCTGGAAACTAATCGATGGTATGAGCAGTTTGATTTTTATCTGAGCTGAAACTAATAACATTTTTTACCTTATTACATGATAAAGTGTTGTTTAGGACTGCGCTTAAGCCAGCAACTTCGAGACGGGGTAATGGAACAGCAGCTGGCGGGTGTGCCACCTCCACCCACCAAACCAGTCTATCGTTTGCTAAATCAGCGCATCCCCACTGTTGTAGATTCCTACAGAGAGAGAAACACAATTGATTATTTACGTGCCATTGCTCACAACCTTACGTATTGATAATTTTGTCTTGTCATGGTTTTGTTGTGTCATCGACTGTGCTTTTCTATTATTATTATACATTGTCTGTTGTGTAGTTTTGTATTGTCATTAGCGTTAATGCCATCTTGTCATGTTTTTTGTCCTGTCATTGATGTTGTTACTGCATTAGTATACAGTCCCGCTTTCCATGCCGTGTATATCTGGAGCAAATGAGAATAAACTTTTTGAGATTTCTTTCATTTTTTACTAAAAATTTTCGACAGACGCCCAAACGAGTCAACGCCCAACTGTGCACGCCCAAACGAGACACGCCCAAACGTGCACGCCCAAATGAACCCAACCCTTAATCACTGCCTGAGGTTGAGTGTGTTGTGTAACACTATTATGTAAACACGTTATTTTTCAGAAACATTGTTTTGCTAGTTGGTCGGCAGTGTTCGTCGTTGTTGTTGTATCGCCAATGCGATGATATGGGGTGGTATTAGCTGGAACCGCACAACCGATGTTCAGATTATTTGCCCAGGATGTCGTGAACGCTCACGAGCTATGGGTCTGCGGTGGGGTGTCATATAATTTAGGTGATTGGTGGCCGGCAGATGTGATCAACTTGTGGCTGGACTGATTCTATTGGCCAAAAAAGAGACTCTCTGTACTGGTGCTGCCCTGGACATTGGCCAACAAGAAGAAAGAAGAAAGAAAAACTGTGGTCAAGATGAAAAGGTGCCATCCAAAGGAATGGTCAAACTGCTGGAGAGACACTGCATAACGAACCGAAATCAACTGGGGTGGGCCCTGGACTTGGCAGGTAAGCTCATTGATTTGAAAGCCCCTGTCTCTTAGCTAAGGGGGATAGGGGACCGAATAGACTCCCTCCATCAAAGCTATGCTGAGGCCTTCGAAAAGTGGACTATGGCTTTGGCTGCAAGAGAAGCAGCTGAAGATGAAAAAGGAGATGAAGGACTCTTAGAGGCTTTGGACGCAGCCTTTCAAGAAGATAGTCTGTTCATGGACATATATGGAGAAACCAGCAAGAAATTGATGAGGGAGATCGTCCGCCAGTCCAAACAGCCTGAAACCCAAGTAAAAGCAGTGGAGGTGTCCCAACCAGCTAAAGCCACAGCTCCCAGACCTCTCCCTACTTCTGCTGCCAATGATCGATGGCTTCTACTGCTGGAGAACATGAAAGAACAACAGGAGAAGCAGGCTCAGCAGCATGCTGAATGGATGCAAGAACAAGAAAAACGGGCCCAGGAAGAAGCTGAAAGGCACACTGAGTGGATGGAAAGACAAAAGAAACTGGCCCAAGAAAAGGCTGAAAAGCATGCTGAGTGGATGAAAAAGCAAGAAGAGAAGCAAAAAGAATGGGTGGCCCAGATGCAGAATAAAGCGTCCAAATGGAAACAAGAGTCAGAAGAAAGATGGCTGAAAATAAAGCGCCAGATCCAGGATGATCATCTTGAGAGACAAGACAGCATCAAGAAAGAAGAAGAAAAACCAGAAGTCCAGCTGCCCGAAATGATGTTCAATTATGATCCAAAGAAATCATTATTGTTCTCTTATGGGCGTGACTGCGTTCTGCCTTTTGAAACCCATCTGACAGCCCCTGCCAGGTGCTATGTCGATATGCCAAGCTATCGTGACTCCCTAGTGTGGCATCTTCAGGATGCCTGGGAGATTGCTCAGCTGCATATTGCAGATGCTCAGGAGCGACAGAAAGATTATTATGACCGAAAACTCCACTTGCCTGACTTTGATATGGGTTCTGTTGTTTGTTTGTTTACATGTTCCTTGTGCCAGTGGGACACACAGCAAAACTCGCACAACAATGGAGGGGTCCCTACCGCATTGTTGACTTATGAGGACCTGATGCACTTCTGGCACATTTGCATGACCCCAAGGCTAAGCCGTTCTTAGTTCATCAGAATCGGCTCAAGCTGTGTTTAGGCAATCGAGTCTCTTCATTGCCACTTGAACCAGGTGTTCCACCCACAACAGATGTCTCCTCGGCCTCTCCTTCAGCCGTTTCCAGTTCTTCAATGACCCTCCAACCTGATGGATCCATGGTTCCGTTGCCTAGTGAGGATCCGAAGTCAACTGCTGATGCAAGACCTTACAACCTCAGACCTCATCGAAATGCAATGGACACCAGGAAGACCTTGATAATCTAATATTCTGCTGTGTTAATTGGTTGTTCTACTTATGTTATGTGTTTTTTCCTTATATTCATTTATTTGGAACTTTGCAGCATCCGATTAGGACCTGCTAGGATGATTTTCTATGTAACGATCTGGGGGCCAGATCTCTTTTATGAGGGTGCCTATGTAGCGTACAGTATATTTGTTGATGTGTGTATAGAATGTTGTACTACAGCTGTCTTCGCTCTACTTCTTGCATGCTCTTAAGGGCGGCTCCAGCCAGCCCGCTGACCTCTTCTTTCTCTGTCTCCCTCTAAAAGCCTTCACAGGTGTTTCTTATCTTTGGCCTTTAAAAGGGCCACGCTGTCCTCTTTCGCTAGAGTCTGGCTTGTATGTAGCGCTCTGCGCGGCATAAACAATCTACCGAATCGGAGTGCTACACGCCATACATGTATATATGGATCTGTTCCTCTCATCAACGAGACTACTACACTGTTCTCGAAATTTGCATATTGAACTTTAGTTAGAAGAAAGAGTCCTGACAAAAAATCGACTGTTTCGGCAAAGCGCCAATTTTTGTGCCGATGCCAGATTCGCATTCCGCAACCTTGAGGCATCTCGAAGATACTACCTCGAAAATCTTAATCCTTAAGGACCCCCTAGGGACCCCCAAGACACCCCCTGGTTCATATATGGGTCTACAATCAACCCTACCAAAGCTTCACCAAAGCCAAGTCATCGGGATAGAGCAATATTTTCAGCTCCAGCAGACAACCTGACTTTAGAGACGCCGTTTATGAAGGCAGTGAAAAGTAGAGGGCCGAGGATGGATCATTGACCAATTTCACTTAGTACTGGTCGACAACTAGGAAACTCACTACCGACTCGGACACGTTGAATACGATCGCAGAAATAGGATTACAGCACAGCTATAAGGAACCCTGGGACAGAAAACTCAGACTGTAAACAGATGAGCATCACAGCATACTGTAGGTGCACGAATCAATAGCTTTGCTTACATCGAAGAATACAGCAGTAACCTTAGTGACATGGTGCTTAAAAGAACGGCTTTCAAAGCCCATTAACAATTTGAGTTCGAAGTACACCAGGTGCAGTGGTTTGTATATTGAAATATACATATACAAAAGAAGCTAGAATGCCAACATACATCATACATATACGAAAGAGCGTCATTATACAAACGGTTTATATATTTCTGTTTGTATATTTTGCAGTCAAAGTGGGCAGTGGCGCTGGCTAAATCGGTACAAAACTAAGTGGTTGATGAGTAATGGTTTACAAACCAAGCATCTCCGCCAGGTCAATTACACCTGGCCGACCTTGCAGGTCCTAAACGATCACCAATTTATAAGCCGTTCCTGCGAGTATGTAACTATGGGTGGCTGACCCAGCTAAACAGGACATATGACAGTAAGAAACAGCTAGGACATGTTGGACTTGGACTATTCCAGCGGGTACTATCATCAGCCAAAAAATGATCAGCAAAAGAAGATTGCTTAGAGCATGTCCATCCTGTTTGCATATCATTCTTTGTCCCACTGATTAATCGAGAGCCCTGAGATTTGTGAGCTGCTGTCACTCCTTGCACTGTGGCACTGTGAGCTGTGACACTGTCACTAAGAATAAGATCAGTGCTTTGGTCATGCTCAACACATGCCTTGTGTATGGTTGCGGCTGTTCTAAAAGTTTGACTGATTTTTGAAAATATACAAAAATGCAATAACTTTAAGCACTTTGTATATGTATATATATCTATCTAATGTTATGCTTTATGTTTCGTACTAATCTATTAACTTAAAGAACGCACAAGCGATTGAATCGCTTAGCCAGAAGGATCGGGTACCCTGCATAGTGCAAACAAAATGAGGGTCATAGCGTGGCATGACCAGTTGCAAGGTTTTGAGACGCCTGTTGAGAATTTCTTATGGCGAACGTACATTAAGGCAGCCCGGAGAGTAGGGCACTTTCCATTCAAAACGAGTAGTGTTCTAGTAGCAAGTGAGCTCTCAAGAAGTCCACTCTACACAGCTTTACTTCACAAAACCCGCAATTCAACATTTTCCCAACAAGACTGCTTCCTGTTTTGCGTTTCCCTGAACTCTGCATAAGGAATTGGAGGCTCTAGAGGCTAAAATAGATGATACACTATGTCAATCGGCGATTGACCAATACGAAATTGTAAAAAATCAATTCCTAGAAGCCAAAGCAGCTTGTGCGGCAATCTGGGCAAATGCAAATCGGGCTGCATTAGGTGAGAAAGATCTAAAAACAGAAACTGACCAAGACTGGACCTTGACAGAGACAATGGCAAGACTTTACCTCAACTTAAAGAAGCGCAACAATACACTGCAATACAGACGAGTGCCCCAACAATGGTTGTAGTTTGTAGCCAGACCTGGCAATCCTACTTTTTCGGGCTTTCGCTGCTTCCCCCGAATGTAGCGCTGGAACAAAAGAAGCATAAATACATTACATTACATTATAAGTACTTGGTAGTCATATGAACTAAACTAAATAAGAAGACCGAACATTTTATCAATGATACACACAAAACTATAGTTACATTGACTTGCATTAAGAAAGCAAAAAACGGGGCTGCGTTTGAACCGTGCAAAAAGCTTAAAGATTTAGACGGTTCGGCGGGGTCGAAAGTCGTCTTTTTGGATTATTCAAAGCGTCTATTCGCAAAATAGAAACATGAAATACTGTTTTAGTAAATGGCTTCGGTTGGTTTAGAGCCATCAGAGCGTGAGATTGATATGGCCCATTGTAACTGAGGCGATAGCGAATGCAGTTTCTAAGAAAAATCAGTAGGGGTTGCGGTAAATTTAACTTATTTAAAAATGAATCAATTAGATCAAAAGTCAAATAGTTTAGAAAATTTGCCAAGTAAACAATGGTAGCTGCACTGAGATATTTCAGAGAGGGGATTTGATATACACATACACATACACAAACGGAAAATCCAATACCTAACAACAGCACAATACACTGAGTGCTGGTTGGGTTTCTTCAACCCTAGCCGTTTGAGGATTGGAACCACCCTTACAGACCAACCAGAGGATACCCCTATTCACCTTATAGAAGTTTCATCCTGGAAATATTAACGTAATATGTAACATCATTATGTAAATATAGTTATTTTTTAAGGGTAAAAGTTTCTTTAGAGCATCCTTTTACGTATATACCTGATGTAATTGAATTAACGAATGGTGAAAGAAAATGGTATTATTTGGATGAGAGCTCTTGCTGATTTGTAGCGCCTTCTGGGCTCGGGCTCAGCTCAAACCGCGAGCTTTTTAACCTGGATAAACTCGTTCGATCTGGGCTCGCGAGCGGAGCCGAGTTGAGCCTTTTCCAGCTCGTAAACATCTCTATCTGGGGGTTCCGAAAATGGGCAAAATTTCCATTACGTAATTTTTGCACACCCCTATAGAACTTACTACCTAACCTACCTGCGGTCAACTAAACAAACAACATACCTGAAGATTTATAATTTCCCAGTCAGAGTTTGTCACTATTTTCTTGGTCCTTAGAGTAAAATTATTAGTAAAACAAAAATTAGTAAAATCGGAGCAACTTGGTTGTAAAATAAAAATTAAATTAACAGGTTGAATTTGCAGTAAATTTAGTAAATAGTAAAATAAAAATCCACAGTAGAATAACAGTAGTTTTATGTATATGTTTGAGCGCAAAGCTGTAGCTTTGCTGGGGCTAAGGTAAATTTGCGCTTAAACCTTTTGACATGATAAGCAGCAGCTAAGCTATTGTAAACCTAGCTAGCCGATGACGAGCTTTGGCTGGGTCATACAAAGCAAGTGATTCAGCAGAGAAGCGGATGTCTCTGGCGTAAACAGCCCTGTCGGATGCACCTAGCTCACAGGATTTGAGAAATGAACGGACGTCTTTATACCAACCTGGCCAATAAAAATAGGAACTTACAGCCTCTGCCATCTTTTTAAGGCCAAAGTGGGCTCGATGGAGCTCCAGCAAGACTGTTGGAACCGCCGTGTAGGGCACCACTAGAAGTAAACGTTTCGTTTTAGGGTGAGATTTATACAGGAGGGAATTTTGAGAAACATAGTTATGTATTTTGGATCGTAACCGCCTACGCAAGGTTTTGGTTTGGGGAGTAATTTTATTACGCAGATACAGTACAATTGGCCTTAGAATTGGCTGGCTGGCTTGCAACTTGCCAAGCTCACGCACACTGACCAATTTATTCAACGGGTCGGGTATGCTGTCGGTGGTACCGTTGATCGGGTATACCCATACCCATACCCGAAACTGGGTATTTTTTAGCAAAACTACCTGAAATTGGGTATACCCATACCCGGGTACTTTTAGTAATACCCATACCCGGGTATACCCGATTTTTTGAAAAATACCGGGTATTTGAATGGGTATTTTTTAGAAAAAATCGCGCATACACACGTTAATTTCTGTCAAAACTCTACAAAAATTCTCTCAAAGAAGTGTTTAGACAAAGGAATACCGTTTCTGCCATGCATCATGTCCCTTTAACCGTTTTGAAACGGTTAGTTAGCCAACTAACTTGTTTCAAGAATTCTATAATTAAGCGTTTTGGCTTTTTTAATTTTATGCAGAAAACACTATGAAAACATCTTGCTGAAAAACGTCTGCGGGCTCAGAAAGGAACGCCCTGGGTTCTTATTCACGTCAATCTCTCACTGCAAAATTCACAGTACACACTATATACATGACATGCATAAAACATGGTACGACTGAAGCTGACTTTACAAATGTACGTACAGTAGATAAAAAGTCTTTTCCGTGCATAAAGTAAATTTCTTGCCTCTCGTTTACTTATAATAGAAATCCGACTTCTATTTTGTGCTCACTTTGACGATAAGTACCGGTGTAAGGCTAATAAAATAGGGAACACAATGAACACCTAAATTAGGCCATACAAACAACCGTGCTTTATGTTTAGAGGGCAGCACCCTCATTTTTGACAATGCTAATTATCACCTTGACTGAAACTAAAAATCCGCCAGATTTTAACCTGTTGCGTTAGAAAGCTGAGCTCTTCAGGTTCTTAAGTCCGTATAAAGATTGGGTAACCTGCAAAATTTGGGAAAGGTCCGATGAAGGGGTTCGTGACATATTTACATTCAAAATTGACCTCTGAAAATTCGGGCCCGTTGATTTCGGAAGGGCATAACTCGAGACTATAGAAGGCTAGCAGGCTAGGACTTGGCCAAGACAAACTCTCAACAGATATTAATAACTAATAATCGTGCCAAAAATCTTTTCATTCGGTTGAAAATTGAAAGAATGGCGCCCATTTAAAATTATTTAGAAAACTCGAAAAAAGGCCAGGCAGTCTTTTTTATTGTGAACACTGTATTTATAGCAAGCTGAAATTTTTATACAACTATTGTGGGTGACCCAGATTCAGAAAGTACTATTAGAAATTATACTCGAGGAATAATACAAGTTCGTTTTTGCCAATGTTAGTCTACTACTGACCTTGTAATGGTGTACAAATTAATTGACAGACAAATTGACCTCCCTGTTGATTTGTTTTTCAAATTTAATAATCTCAACACACGTGGCCACCAGTATAAATTGTGTTTACCGAAGTCTAGGCTTGATATAAGAAAATATTCCTTTGCCATTCGAGTAATAAATATTTGGAACTCCTTACCAAATGAAACAGTTAATTTGCGCTCCGCACGCGCCTTCCGCAACACTCTCTGTAATACCGATCTTAGTAGATTTTATCGGGGTAGGGTGTTAGTGGCCGTTTAGCGGCCCATCCCCACCCCTATCTGTTTGGTCTCAGTCTTGGGCATTTCTGTTCTGTTTATTTTTGAATAAAAATTACTTACTTACTAAAGTATTCGAAAATTCGCCACTGTTCTTTAGTAACTGTGAAGTAAAACTGCTACACTGAGCACATAATAGTTCTCCAAAATACGAGATTAAAAAACTATTTTTGCAAAACGAATTGAAATTTGGCATTTTTGGGGAATTTACATTTATTTATGCGATTTTAATGAAAAATACCCGATTTATACCTGATACCCGGGTATTTTTAAAATACCTACCCATACCCATACCCGGGTATGGGTATTTTAAAAAATACCTACCCATACCCATACCCAATTCAGATTCAAATACCCATAGCAACAGTAGTCGGTGGACAGTGTAAAAAGTTTGGAATTCTCGTTAGACGGGGCAGTGTTTTGCGGCATAAATGTCAGGGAGCGCGGTCTGTCTGTGAGTACTGTGTAGCAAATTCCTAGCAAATTTCTCGCTCCCTCAATCCGAAATAAACTAGCTATTTATTTGCTAGGCGGCGCTTTGCCAAAATTAACTTGCTAGGAATTAGCTATTTGCTAGCCGATTTCGCCCAAAAATAGATTAACTTGCTGGGAAACAGTATCTGTGAGTTGATTTTTTGCCTAATTCTTCAACAACAACTGATAATGTCGTCTTTCTATACTGAAACTCATGCTTCTAGCCCCAATTTATAAGGTTTTAACCCATTTTTCATTATATTTTTTATCTTTTCCTGGACAAAATGTTTTATCTTAATAAACGCCCATGGGGCCACTATTGGGGGGGGGGCGTTTATACGGAAAAACCCGGTAATAGTTTTGGATGACTAACACTGTCGAACGCTTTCGAAATGTCTAAAAGTAACACATCTATGACTTTTCCCATAGCTAGGGAGCTTGTCCAATCATTCAAGCACTCCAGCATCTGCGAGACGGTAGATCGTTTCTCAAGAAAACCATGCTGATTGTCAGTAATTGGATATGTTTTGTAAGGCAAAACACATCAATATTTCAATCACCAACGAGTGCGCCGTCCCCGTCGCTCTGGCCGTAGACCTCGTTTTACTCAGGCTGCTTCGGTGCAACGAGAAGTGCCCCCAGACAATCTGCAATTGCTCTGCACGGGCCCTCTTGTACCGACACTTCCTCTGGTCGTCAGCGCCGGCTTATTTCGGAGACTGTCAAGGCTGTTGTAACTCGCAACTTTGCTCCCCCTGCCGGCCGCTACCACGACTAAGAAGCTTGCTCCAGATTGATTAGGACGTTTTGTTTTAGTTTTTTCGTATTTGTCGTTGTTGGGAATGTCAAATGATACATTTGAACTGATTAATGTTTTTACTAATTTTTATTCGGCGCCCGCCGATTGTTGTGTGTTATGCTAATTTGTTTGCCAGTTAGTGCATTTTGGGTCAACGGCACTAGGCCGAGGAGAGAATAGTGATTGTAAAGTAAAAAGGCAGCTAAGGAGAGGTCGTGTCGTGGCAGAGAAGAGGGTCGAGCCGAACTCCGATTGAGCCGTCCGTCGCGAGATTTGAGCCATATCCAACATCTGCAGGTGCACAAATCCTGGTTGTCCTGTGCATGAAAAGTACCATACATGTACTGGGGGGTTGCCCCCCTGCTGAAAAGGCCAAAACCCCCCTTACCCCCCGACCAAAAAATTCAAGTACTAGTAGTGGTTCCAGTACTAACAAACTGCATCAGAAATCGCTCAGAATGCCTCTTAAATGCGTTTTTGAATGCTAAATTTTCAAAATTTTCTCGCCCTGGTCGGGCAGAAGCCCAACCAGGCCGCTTCAAACTACTAAAACTTTTAATTTTCGTTAATTTTAAGCTCGGAATGCCTTTTAAATGCGTTTTTGAACGCTAAATTTTGCTAAATTTTCTTACCCTGGTTGGGCAGCGGCCCAAACCAGGCACTTTCAAAATTTTACACCCGCCCTTTCCGAAATCTTGAATACGCCACTGTTTCCAGTCCACTACTGATATTTAAGAGAAATCGGGGTTTTTGGAAGCCATTTTTGTCATTTTTTTGCTTATTTTTAACTCTGAAACGCTATTTAGCAGCTTAAAACAGCGATTTTTACCCTCCATACTGCAAAAAACGTGCTAAAAACGCATTTCCAGGAGTGTTGGAACTTTTAGAAATTACTTCCAATCCAAATACGTAATTGTGAAATACACTTCCGAGGTGCATTTTCGGAGCACAAAGGCGCGCGTGCTCTGGCATAAATTTAGGCACCGCCTCTATATTTTATTTTCTTTGCTCCCCAGCTTCTGCCACCCACACTTGCTCCGCAGCTTTTGCTACCCATGCTCCGCAGCTTCCGGTAACTGCACTTTGCCTCTTTATACTGCCTGCGGTTTTTATTCGCCGTCTTATGAAATACACCTTGCCTGCCGAGGTGATTTTTCGGAGGACAAAGGCGCGCGTGCTCTGGCATAAATTTAGGCACCGCCTCTATATTATGCTTTTCTTTGCTGTCCAGCTTCTGCCACCCACACTTGCTCCGCAGCTGTGCTTTGCCTCCTTATAGTGCCTTTTTATTTGTGCTTGCCAGCTTCCACGGTTTTTGTCTCTGCTTGCCAGCTTCCAAATAATTGGGGGCACACTCACTCTAGCCGTCGGCGGAAACCGCAGACTGCGTAGGAGGCAGCCTGGAGTTTAAACGAGTTTAAACTCGAGGCCGCTCTACCGGGCGTAACTCTGGCACGCAAATTATGCTAATTAGCGTGCCAGTCTCACGGGAGGTACTACTCTCGCTGCCTGAGTCACGGCGGCCCCTGCATCCCTAGCGGTTGTAGTGGTTCATCCTCTCGGCGCGGCATGTTTCTTGCTGCAAAGAGTTGGTCGTCAGCACAACGCTCCACCCAGGCCACCGAAAGCTGCATTTTGCATGTTTCACTGTGCCCAAAAATTTTCAACTCCATGTTCCAGCTTACTAATTGGAGTTGAATGCTAAAAATTGATGTCTAAGCTGTACTTTTAGAGTAGTTTTAGAAACTTTCATTGAATTATTTATTTTGGAAAAAAATATTTTGCAAAATGTGGCATTTTTAATCTTTGAACGCAAATATTTCAGTGTTTGCCGTCCGGCAGCCCATATTGTTTTACACCGGCGTGTAGCGAAGATATAGCGCTACAATAATCTGAAATAAAAAGAACGGTCTAGGGGGTTCCAGACGAATTATGCCCTCCGATAGGGTGACGAAAAAAATTTTTTTTCAAAAAATGAAATTCAATGAAAGTTTCTTAAACTACTCTAAAAGTACAGCTTAGACATCAATTTTTAGCATTCAACTCCAATTAGTAAGCTGGAACATGGAGTTGAAAATTTTTAGTGAGGCACAGTGAAACATGCAAAATGTGGCATTTTTATTCTTTGAACGCAAATATTTCAGTGTTTGCCGTCCGGTAGCCCGTAATGTTTTACACCGGCGTGTAGCTAACATATAGCGCCACAATAATCTGAAATAAAAAGGGCTCCAGACGAGTTATGCCCCCCGAAAGGGGACGAAAAAAAATTTTTTTTCTAAAAATGAAATTATCAAGGGGGGGCGGAAGAATCGTGTCGGGGGGAGGGGGTCCCCATCCGGGGGTCTCGCCTAAGTCGGGTGGGGGCAAACCCCCAGACCCCTTCGGTACTGCGTCCATCGTGACAGGATGCAGTGTACTATATGAACAAATGGAAATTTATTAGTAATTTGTAGCACTTATAGGCCAGATTGACAGATATCATCTTGAGAGCCATGATCTCGCGCAACCACTCGTAGATGGGATTGCCTTCTCCTACCATCTAACTGTCTCGCAAACCTGCATTGAACGCATTCTCAAAAGTGGAAGAGACAGCCTAACAGACCACTTCAAACCACACGAAGAGCAGGAGAAAGAATAAGGCTCACCAGACAGACACTTTTATGCGACAAACAGTTCAACAGTTACTAATAAACGAACTGGCAGTACGGCACGTACGTACGTACTATATATAAACGAACGCAAACGCAAGTTCTCCGATACCGTCTTTATTTAGACTTATTGAGACCGCGGCCGAAACCAAACAACGTCTTCGGTGGACGATTCTGTTCCCGCATTTCAGTGTCCTACAAAATTCCTTATGTACGTGGTGAGTTTACCCATTTTCGGCCCATGTATGGTTGGGGTACTTTTCATACATTTAACCGCTCTGGGCCGACCGGGGGGAGGGGGTTAGGAGGGGGTTTCCTCAGGTGGGGGGTCAAGGGGGGTTTCGCCCAGAGGGGGTTCCAAAATTTCTAAAAGTTCCAACACTCCTGGAAATGCGTTTTTAGCACGTTTTTTGCAGTATGGAGGGTAAAAATCGCTGTTTTAAGCTGCTAAATAGCGTTTCAGAGTTAAAAATAAGCAAAAAAATGACAAAAATGGCTTCCAAAACCCCGATTTCTCTTAAATATCAGTAGTGGACTGGAAACAGTGGCGTATTCAAGATTTCGGAAAGGGCGGGTGTAAAATTTGAAAGTGCCTGGTTTGGGCCGCTGCCCAACCAGGGTAAAGAAAATTTAGCCAAAATTTAGCGTTCGAAAAACGCATTTAAAAAGGCATTCCGGAGCTTAAAATTAACGAAAATTAAAGTTTTTAGTAGTTTGAAGCGGCCTGGTTGGCCTCTGCCCGACCAGGGCGAGAAAATTTTGAAAAATTTAGCATTCAAAAACGCATTTAAGAGGCATTCTGAGCGATTTCTGATGCAGTTTGTTAGTACTGGAACCACTACT
>JASANB010006223.1:0-56224 GCA_030248155.1 Sabatieria punctata
TTGCGCAGTACGGTAACAAGAAAGCGTTACAGTACGGTAACAAGAAAGTATGTACTGCCCTTTTATCGGGGGGGGGGGGGTAAACCGAAAACGACGTCGCCGTAAGGGGATGGGTCCCCAAGAAATGACGCAAGGCGATTTTGGGGGGAGGGGAGGTCCGAAAAATCGGGGTTTTGGAACGACGTCGTTTATGGACAGCCCCCTACCTTGGAAAAATCCAGTCAACCAATCAAGGCACAGAGTAGAGGCGAAAAATATGGATTCTTAAGAAACCTTACCATTACCAGCGTAAATCAACACCAGCTAAAATGGATCTGCAAGGCGATTCCGCATCCCTGAGATAAATTTTAGAGCAGGTTTTAACGTCTTGTGTTCAACAATTATATAGTGAAAAAAATCTTACAATGACTGCAACTAAACTACTTTTACCTGCCATTCGAGTCGAAGAAGTTAGTATTTGAGAACGATTTTTTGGGTAAAATCTGAATTTTGGCTAAATTTCAATCATTTCGACAAAATACCTGATACCTAACTAATAACTGATACCTGATTTGGTATTTTTAAATAGCTCTGTACTTAATATCTGACATTAGGTACTTTCTCAATACCTGCCCAGAATAGACTGCCCATATGCCCAGTCAAGACTAAAGATATAATAAAAGGTTTCTCGCTTTAGCTGAGCACCAAGTTTGTGGTCTGGGATTCTTTGCATTCAGCCCAAAGGTGCCACTTGATGGTATTGAGGATGACTATACTCGGTATATAAAAAACAATTTGTTTATAGTTTTGTAGTACAGAGTATCCCAAAATGGTAAAATATTTGCTGCCGTTTGTCCATCCACAAATGTTGTCAAAAGAGACTGAAAGTAGTGTACATGTGAAACTATGGAAAATTTTATGTCTTTTTATCAGATACCGAGAAATTGCTAAGTTTCCCAAAACTGTGTCAATTTCAATGCATGTAATTTTAAAACATAAAATACCTGCAGTTTAGCAAAAATTTATCAAGTTTCAGGTTGCTTGCGAAACCTTTGCGGAAACAGCAGCAACAAGAAATGTCATTATTTTGCATACCTTGTGCAGTATGTATCCGCTACCTGTGCGTACCATGATGTGGTCCGTTATTGATTGTTTCTAGTGATAATATACATTTTATTTCAGTTGCATGATTCGAAAGCACTGGAGAGAGCGTTGCACTTCATTGTGGAGTGACAAGAAGGCTAGAGATGTTCACATTCAGGCTCCATCACACTCGCGTCACAAAATGGCTAGCGTTTGGATAAAAGGGCGGTATGCCGAACCGGGGCGCGCACAATCGGAACGTCTCCAGTACATTTACAACTGGGTTCCCATCAAGATTTCTAGCAACCCTGAACCGACATTCCACGGCTCACTGGTGACTGTTCGAAACGATGAGCAACTTAGAAATGAGGTGCGAAGTGTTTACGTAAAGAAAAAGTTGAGGTGCAAACGATATTGCTGCAGTCTACTGTTATTTTACTAGTGGATTTTTTATTTTACTATTTACTAAATTTACTACAAATTCAGCTCTTCAATTTAATTTTAATTTTTGTTTTACTATCAGGCAGCTCCGATTTTACTAATTTTTGTTTTACTAATAATTTTACTCATTTTACTACTATTTTACTATGATTTTACTAGTCATAAGGTCCAATTTTTCATCAACGATGCCAAGATCTTATAACTGACTGATGTTGGTGCCAAAATAGTTGCTGAATTTGATCATGATACGAGGTTTTCCAGAACTTTAGAGACAAATGTGTAAAATTTGAGTCACAAAAGTGCACCCACACATCTTTTAGTGCAAAATTGATCTACATTTTTCTTGAAATTCACCAAAAACTAGTAAAATAGTAGTAAAATTTCTATTTTACTATTGACCCCGTTTGGTAATTTAATTTATTTTTTACTTTACTATTGGCTCTTAATTTTACTTTTTACTATTGTTTTACTACTAGTAAAATACCACTAGTATTACTAATTTTTGTTTTACTATACTATAGTAAAATAACAGTACTTCAGTCAGAAGTGAATCTCCTTCATCTCTATGCTCACGGTTTCAAGTTCACATTGAGTGAAATGAAAGATGCTCTGACAGCTAGAGGCCAGTGTCTAGAATCAGTTGGTAAAGCTGTTTGCAGTGTGATTGTCATGTTTCCGGTAGTGATTGTTTACCAGACTGCACAACGCCACAATGTACAAAGAGGTGTGTTGAGAAGAATCAGAACTGTTTGGGAGGCCGTTGTGCGAACAAAAAGTGCGAGTGCTACGGATGTCGGTCCCATAGTGAGACGCGCTGCACCACGCTCTGTGATTGTTAGTCTGCAAACGCAGAGAATGTTACAGCTTTTTATAGTCCAGTCAGAATGTTAAAGTTTGCGTTACAGTATTATCTGTAATTCTACTGTGAACGAACTAAATACACTCTGCTAACTGCTAACAAATCGGTGTTTATGCACTATTATTCTGCAACGGTGGTCTTCATACAGGTAACAGGTTCACGCTGGGATATGGGCGGCAACCTGCCAGTCTTGTCTTTGAGATCTGTGGAGGTATACATGTAGACTTGGGCTTCTTATTAAGTTTTATGAGCTCTTTGGGTGGTTTGTATTGCACTAACAGGTAGTACCACACAGACACTCGACTAAACACAGTGAGCGGTCATGCTTGTTGGTCCTGCTAGGTTTTCATTGTTCTTTGATTTCTGACATATGTTGTGTTGTTTCATGCAATCACGCATGCAAACTCCAGCTTTGAAACATAATTCTATGCATTTTGAATGACAAAATGCAGTAGTGGTGTTTTACGGCGGTAGGGTCTCGGCACCAAATGAACAGCTTTTATGCACAAGTAGCCAACACACGCACACAACCATCACAATAGGAATACTGTAGAGCACTCAAAAAACAAACACACTCTCATATCGTATCTGACTTCCAGTGATTAACCAATCTTTTTTTATTGTCAGTTGCAATGATTTTGTCATTTTTATCTCAAGCGACTTTTTCCTTTGATAGAATAATGCTACTCTAATATTCACATCACTTCGATTCATGCTGCATTGAGAAAGAAGCAAAAATGCTGTCTTTCAGATATCTGTGAATCGCTGTTCACCTACTTGAGAAGTCAGCAGTTGTTTGACCAACCGTTTAACGCTAGTGCAGGACAAACCAGCTTATACTGTTGCGTATTTCACAGCACATATGAACAACTAAACACTCCAGTGTGGCAATGTCGCAAATTACCAAATTTGAAAGTAAACGGCCTGTGGAGTAAGCACTAAAACTGAGGGGCCGTCCATAAACAACGTCGTTCCAAAATCCCGATTTTTCGGACCCCCCTCCCCCCAAAATCGCCTTGCGTCGTTTCTGGGGACCCCCTCCCCCCTAGGCGAAGTCGTTTTCGGTTTACCCCCCCCCCCCCCCCGATTAAAGTGCAGTACATGCAGTACTGTCATTTTTTCTGTTGCCATACTGTACAATGAATTGATCCCTTCAGCCACTCTGGAAAGCTTTTCTGAATGTAGAAATCTTTGACAGAATGTACATAAATCGAAAAAAATACATTCAAAGTTCCCTAAAATTCCGAAAAAAGCGACGTCGTTTTTTGCCAACCCCATCCCCCTCCTGTGCGTCGTCTATCGTCGCATTTCAGCCGACCCCCCTCCCCCCTCTGCAACGACGTCCTTTCTGAACGGCCCCTAAAGAGAGAATATGTCTTACGCCTGTTTGTCTAGCTGAGTACCGCATCTGTGGACTTGGGTTCTACGCATTCGATCCAAAAGTGTCTATTGATGGCATCGAAAATGACTACTCGCGGTATGCTGAAAGTATACAGGGTCCGCCAAAAAAGACAACCCAGCAGATTTTTTTGCTGTAGCAACCGCAAATCTCTACCGATTTGATTGAATCCTATTTTTAAATGAGAGATAAATAAATTCTTGAAAGATTGACGTATCGTTTATTAAGCCTGCTTGGTTCCTGAGATATTTGTCCTCAAAGTCAAAACAGAGATTTTGGCAATGAACAAGAGTGATAAAGAACAACCCAGCAGATGTTCTTAATTTTGCAACCATGAATCTCAACCGATTTGAATGAATATTTTTTGAATGAAAGATTGATAAATTCTTCAAAGATTGGTGCAATTTCTATTGAGATTCACAGTTTAGTTTTTGAGATATTTGCCCTCTAAGTCAAAACAGATTTTGGCAAAGAACAAGAGCGATTCCGTTGCATTTCATAACTCCTTGTAACACACCGCCAAAAGTGATATGTCACTTCACTTTCGTGACATATCGTAAAGTGAAACTTTACCTATCGTAAAGTGAAAATTGGCTGACATGTCATGACAGATAGACGGACACACCCGGGTTTTTTTGGACATGTCGGCAGAAAATGAGATCATTTCGGAAGAAAATGATGGCATGTCCAGATGAAATTAGTTTGTCATTTGGCTATGTTAGTTGTATCACGCCGATTAATGAGATATCCCTGAAAAAAATGAGTTGTCCTAAGACCAAAAATGATAGATGGACGGACGGATATATCCGTCGTTTCTCTGACATCTCATTTTGGAAAGTATGTGATCTCATTTTTTACCTCGGGATATATCATTTTCCGGATCTATCATGTTGCCATATGAAAGTTTGAAAGTTTATTGTTAGCAAATGAAATACAGTATACGCCCAACAAACCGGACTGCAACACAGAGCGGGCTGGGCCGCTAAACGGCTACCAATGCCCTACCCTTCAAATGAGGTGTTAAGTCGTAATCGTCTAGAGCTTTACGAAAGCTGCGTGCGGACCTACTTTCTACTATGCCATTAAATAAACTATTCCAGATTGAAATAACTCTCACAGCAAAGAAGTGTTTTCGCAAATCTAATCTGGCTTTAGGCAAGTACAATTTGTACATGTGACCTCGGGTAGACGTATAATGAGCATAAGCAAAAATGGCCTCAGCGGGAACATCCACCAATCCATGTAAAATTTTATATACCATGACAAGGTCTATAATAATACGTCGTTTCTCTAACGACTCAAGTTTTAGAACAGATAAACGTTCAGCGTATGGAAGAGACTCGAGACCGGGGACACGTCTGGTAAACAATCTTTGAACTCGTTCCAACAAGTCAATATCTTTCAAGAGATAAGGGTTCCAAACTTCACTAGCATACTCTAGCTTTGGACGGACAAATGTTTTAAATAATTTCACCAAAAATGAATTTGTCCTGGTTTCAAACGACCGGAAAATTAAGTTAACCAACTGAAATCCTTTTAAAGCAATTTGCTGACAATGTTTGGAGAATTTCAAATCATCAGAAATCAAGACGCCCAGATCAGATATGACATGTACAACCTCCAAATTTGCACCATTGGCCGTATATGGTATGTCTGCATTGCCATGACCAAAATGTAACACCGCACATTTATGGATAGCAATAGAAAGCTGCATTCTATCTGCCCAAGCCATTACTCGTTCAAGATCGTTCTGCAATACATTATTGATTTGAAATTTTGGAACCGCAAAATAAATCTTTGTATCATCTGCATAGAGAACCAGGTTTGCCTGAGACAAAACCGACTCGACGTCATCTATGTAGACCAGAAACAGTAGGGGACCTAATTTGCTACCCTGAGGTACACCGGAGGTAATAGGCAACAGATTTGAGGATTCACTATCAATGCTAACGTATTGAGAACGATCAGACAAGTAATTCTGCAACCATTTTAACAATTTTCCTCTGACCCCTTTTGCCTCAAGCTTTACAAGTAGTTTTGCATGAGAAACCGAATCAAAGGCTCTTGCTATATCAAGATATATTACATCTACTGTTTGGTAGTTGTCAAGCTGTTTGGTCCATTCATTCATACAAAACAAAATTTGAGTAACAGTGGAACGTTTGCTCATAAAACCAAACTGTTTCGAGGAAATTTTGTTTGTACTAATTAAATATGAAGCCAACTGATCATAAATAATTGACTCAAAGACCATACCAGCTTTGCAAAGAGAGCTAACCGGTCTGTAGTTTTTCACACACTCGGCTGGCCCTTTTTTATAAATCGGTGTTATTCTTGCGATTTTCCACGCATCAGGTATGATGCCCAGTTCAAAAGAAATTTTAAAAATTTTGGTTAGAGGGTAGGTCATGAGAAAAGCCAGTTTCTTTAATGAGCATTGTGGAACACCATCAGGACCAGCTGACATTTTAGATGGCAATTTTAACAGGTGATCAAAAATTAGAGTTTCGCTAATTTCAATATTAGAAATAAAATTAAATTCCTCTCTTGTCAAGCCTTCGAGTTCAGTTCCATCATCATTGATGTAAACAGAGGCGAGAAAATTGTTAAAAGCCACTGCTTTCTCCAAACTAGAGCAAAGCAGACTACCATCCTCATACATGTAACAGGTCATCCGCCGATGGGGGGAGGGGGGTTGGGGGGGGGGGGGGGGTCTGGCGCCGGCCGGGGGGGGGGTCTGAGCCAAAATTTTGGCGGAGCGGGGTGGGCCCTAATAAACGCTCAAACATCGAGAAAAATCGCAGTTTTTGGCCTAAAAATAGCCATAAGTGGCTATTTTGGGCTGATGTCCTGCTGAAAAGTGCTGTTTTGCAGGCGATTTTGGCAATTTTTGTGTGTGAAAGTGTAAAAAATTGCAAAAATTTGCTCGAAAATTTACTTGCCAGAAAAATCGGAGGGGGGGGGTCGGTGAAATCGTCTCGGGGGGGGGGGGGGGGGGCCCCCACCGGGGGGGGGGGTGTGGCCTAAGTCGGGTGGGGGGGGGACCCCCCCAGACCCCCCCAGTTACATGTATGACCAACCACATGTACAATAGTTGGAATTTCAGATCTCGATTTGAGTTTACTGCGAACAAACCTCCAAAAATCCTTCTGAGAGCCAGACTGCAGAATGCTGAATTCCGCTCTTGCAACATCTCTACGTTTCAACTTTCGTGCATCCGTTGCAGCTCTTAACCAATTCGTTCTATTTACTTCAGACGGATTTCTTTTGAAAATATGGCAACATGTATGTTACAAAGAGATAATATAGCAGATTCCTACTGCTGCGGCTAATGATACTTTAGTGTTGAAGTAAACCGAGTTTGTGTTACTGTTGCTAAGTAAATTATAATTATAATTTTAATTATATTTTTTAGAAATTTACTAATACAAGTAAATTATTTAGTAAGTAAATTATAATTAAATTAAATTTCTACAAAAACAGGTAAAGTTAATTATAATTATAATTTGCAAATTATACTTACCAAAAATAATTTACTTAATTTACTTAAAATATACTTAATTTACTTACACAAGCCTAGCTTCTGCTGAACTGTTGTGGCAGAATGCAAGTGTTGCATGAGTGTGCTTTCGGTATCTATATCTTTCAATGGCAAGCTATACTTATACAGTACAATTTTCCCCCCGGACAGTCAGAGAGACTAAGCCATAGACGAATCGGTTCCTTTTATGGCTTACCTCTCCGACTATGGCTATGATGTTCCATCGATGGCTATTGAACGTCTACTTAGCCATACATGGCTACTTAGCCCTCTATGGCTACTTAGCCCTCTATGGCTACTTAGCCTTCTATGGCTACCACTCTTCCACAGCATAGCCAACTATGGCTACGTAGCCATCTATGGCTACATAGCCATCTATGGCTACATAGCCATAGATAGCTAAAAAGGCGGGGCCTCCTCGAGTTTAGCCATAGATGGCTACATAGCCATAGATGGCTACGCATCAACATAGCCATCTATGGCTACGTAGCCATCTATGGCTAAAAGTGTGGGGCCACCTCGATTTTAGCCATAGATGGCTACATAGCCATAGATGGCTATGTAGCCATAGATGGCTATGTAGCCATAGTTGGCTACCGCTGTTTCACAGCATAGCCAATTATGGCTACGTAGACATCTATGGCTATGTAGCCATCTATGGCTACATAGCCATCTATGGCTAAAAGTGGGCCGACCCTGTTTTTGTAGTCATAGGTGGCTACATACCCATAGATGGCTATGTTGATACGTATTTGGCTGAAAGTGAGCGGGGCCTGCCTTTGTAGTCATAGATGGCTACTTAGCCCTCTATGGCTACCCCATTCAGGCAGACCAAACTCCAATTGGAGTAGTTTTCTGATGGTTCCCACCCAATGAGCCCCTCACATGACAGGACCGAATGTTATGACTTTTCGTGGTGGGACCCTAACCGGGAAGACTTGTCATCGGTAAGAAGTGCGCCAAATTCAAATCACTCAAGTACTGCCACCTTCACTGAACCTAAATCGTCTTCATCCTCCAGGCCACTTCTGCCATTCGCTGACTTCCAGATCGTACCAGAAACACTTCGATCATCCAGCCCGCCACTCACGATTTGCACGTCATTAATCTTCACAGAAGTGCTATCCCGGGAATCGGCCGATTTGGAGTCAAAGAAGGTGAAGCTGCCGATTTTCCTTCAGCTTTCCACGATTCCCACTCTTCTAGCTTCTCCACTTCTTCAACAAACTCTCTCCTTCCAGCCACACCACTTTGATCTACCTTAAATCGTCTTGTCGAAGTACTATCCCGAGAATCGCCGATTTGGAGTGGAAGAAGGTGAAGCTGCCGATTTCCCTTCAGCTTTCCGCGATTCCCACTCTTCTAGCTTCTGTACATCTTCAACAAACTCTCTCCTTCCAGCCACACCAGTTTAATCTACTTTAAATCGTCCCGCCGAAGTACTATCCCAAGAATCGGCCGATTTGGAGTGGAAGAAGGTGAAGCTGCTGATTTTCCTTCAGCTTTCCACGATTCCCAATCTTCTAGCTTCTGTACTTCTTTGACATGCTTTCTCCTTTGAGGCACACCTCTTCGATCCACTTCAAATCGCGCCGCCGAAGTACTATCCCGAGAATCGGCCGATTTGGAGTGTAAGAAGGTGAAGCTGCCGATTTTCCTTCAGCTTCTTCAAGGCACACCATTTCGATCCACTTCAAATCGCCCCGCCGAAGTACTATCCTGAGAATCGGCCGATTCGGAGTGGACGAAGGTGAAGCTTCCGATTTTCCTTCAACTTTCCGTTATTTTAACTAGTGCTTCAAATAGAACGTTTGCATCAAATATGCTTACTACAGTATCCGATCCAATCGGGACCATCATATTCAGACTTAGCTAAGCGAGAGCTTTTGATTGAGTACCTACATGCCTATATTACGAAGCAGCGTTAAAAAGTTAGAAAATTTGCATAAAAAATTTGCATATTCAAAATGTCAATTTTTACGTAGCCATCTATGGCTACGTAGCCTTCCATGGCTAAAATGGCTCAATCGTTTTTAGCCATAAAAGGCTACATAGCCATAGATGGCTACATAGAATCCGATAGCCATCTATGGCTACTCTCAAGATGAAACTAAAATTCGGAATTTGCTGATCAGCAATTTCAGTTTCATTTTGAGAGTAGCCATAGATGGCTATTGAATTTTTATGTAGCGATCTATGGTTACATAGCCATCTATGGCTATGTAGCCTTTTATGGCTAAAAACGATTGAGCCATTTTAGCCATGGAAGGCTACGTAGCCATAGATGGCTATGTAAAATTCGATAGCCATCTATGGCTACTCTCAAAATGAAAGTGAAATTCGGAATTTGCCGATCAGCTATTTCAGTTTCATTTTGAGAGTAGCCATAGATAGCTATCGAATTTTTGTGTAGCCATCTATGGCTACATAGCCATCTATGGCTATGTAGCCTTTTATGGCTAAAAACGATTGAGCCATTTTAGCCATGGAAGGCTATGTAGCCATAGATGGCTATGTAAAATTCGATAGCCATCTATGGCTACTCTCAAAATGAAACTGAAATTCGGAATTTGCCAATCAGCTATTTCAGTTTCATTTTGAGAGTAGCCATAGATAGCTATCGAATTTTTGTGTAGCCATCTATGGCTATGTAGCCTTCTATGGCTAAAAACGATTGAGCCATTTTAGCCATGGAAGGCTACGTAGCCATAGATGGCTATGTATAATTCGATAGCCATCTATGGCTACTCTCAAAATGAAACTGAAATTCGGAATTTGCCGATCAGCAATTTCAGTTTCATTTTGAGAGTAGCCATAGATGGCTATCGGATTCTATGTAGCCATCTATGGCTACATAGCCATCTATGGCTATGTAGCCTTCTATGGCTAAAAACGATTGAGCCATTTTAGCCATGGAAGGCTACGTAGCCATAGATGGCTATGTAGCCATAGATGGCTACGTAAAAATTGACATTTTGAATATGCAAATTTTTTATGCAAATTTTCTAACTTTTTAACGCTGCGTCGTAACATCGGCATGTAGGTACTCAATCAAAAGCTCTCGCTTAGCTAAGTCTGAATATGATGGTCCCGATTGGATCGGATACTGTAGTAAGCATATTTGATGCAGACTTTCTATTTGAAGCAGTAGTTAAAATAACGGAAAGTTGAAGGAAAATCCGCAGCTTCACCTCTTACCACTCCAAACTCGGCCGATTCTGGGGCAGTACTTCGGCAGGACGATTCAAAGTGGATTAGAAGCAGTGTGGCTGGAGGCCCAGAAGGTATCGAAGCAGTATGGAAGCTACAAGACTTAAAACAATGTAAAGCTGAAGGAAAATCGGAAGCTTCACCTTCTTCCACTCCGAATCGGCCGATTCTCAGGATAGTACTTCGGCGGGCGATTTGAAGTGGATCGAAGTGGTGTGCCTCAAAGAAGCTGAAGGAAAATCGGCCGCTTCACCTTCTTCCACTCCAAATCGGCCGATTCTCGGGATAGTACTTTGGCGGCGCGATTTGAAGTGGATCGAAGTGGTGTGCCTCGAAGGAGAAACCATGCAAAGAAGTACAGAAGCTAGAAGAGTGGGAATCGTGGAAAGCTGAAGGAAAATCGGCAGCTTCACCTTCTTCCACTCCAAATCGGCCGATTCTCAGGATAGTACTTCGGCGAAGATTGATGATGTGCAAATCGTGAGTGGCGGGCTGGATGATCGAAGTGGTTTTGGTACGATCTGGAAGTCAGCAAATGGCAGAGGTGGCCTGGAGGATGAAGACGATTTAGGTTCAGTAGAAGGTGCCAGTACCTGAGTGATTTGAATTTGGCACACTTCCTACTGATGACAAATCTTCCCGGTTAGGGTCCCACCACGAAAAGTCATAACATTCGGTCCTGTCATGCAAGGGGCTCATTGGGAACCATCAGAAAACTACTCCAATCGGAGTTTGGTCTGCCCGAATGGGGTAGCCATAGAGGGCTAAGTAGCTATCTATGACTACAAAGGCAGGCCCCGCTCACTTTCAGCCAAATATGTATCAACATAGCCATCTATGGCTATGAAGCCATCTATGACTACAAAAACAGGGTCCGCCCACTTTTAGCCATAGATGGCTACGTAGCCATAGATGGCTACATAGCCATAGATGGCTAAGTAGCCATAGTTGGCTATGCTGTGAAAGAGTGGTAGCCAACTATGGCTATGTAGCCATCTATGGCTACATAGCTATATATGGCTATGTAGCCATCTATGGCTAAAATCGAGGAGGCCCCACACTTTTAGCCATAGATGGCTATGTAGCCATAGATGGCTATGTTGAAGCGTAGCCATCTATGGCTATGTAGCCATCTATGGCTAAACTCGAGGAGGCCCCGCCTTTTTAGCTATCTATGGCTACGTAGCCATAGATGGCTATGTAGCCATAGATGGCTACGTAGCCATAGTTGGCTATGCTGTGGAAGAGTGGTAGCCATAGAAGGCTAAGTAGCCATAGAGGGCTAAGTAGCCATAGAGGGCTAAGTAGCCATGTATGGCTAAGTAGACGTTCAATAGCCATCGATGGAACATCATAGCCATAGTCGGAGAGGTAAGCCATAAAAGGAATCGATTCGTCTATGGCTTAGTCTCTCTGACTGCCGGATCCCGCCCGCCCATAGTCTTTCGTCTTTGCGCTGGTTTCTCTTAATCTCCCACAAAACAAACTACTCCATTTTATCTGCCGAGCTAAAAGTGGATATTAGGTACTTTTCAGCCAGTTTTACTATGTGATAGCATACATTGTATGTTCTGTCTCACAGGCACTTTCTCTTGTCCTTGCAAGCAGAAACTGACTGGAAAGCCTCTTGAGACAGAGGTTCTAATTCTGACCAACTGTCATTATTACTGTTGACAGACATGGGCTATCATTTCGGCTAAGAGGTGACGAATTTTCAAATTCTAAGGGGCTGGCTGGAGGGTGTAGCGGCGGCTGATGGGGGTTGAGAGCATTGTAAGCTAAAAAGTCCGATTCTTCGCTAGAATTAAGGTTTTTTGGCTAATTTTTCGTTTAAATACTGTAGGTTGAGATAAGCTAGTCTGAGCTCATTCACACCTAACCTAGTCATACTTTTATCATAATATTCTTCCAAAAATCCTGAAGGGGTGGCGGTAGCCTGAGCGGGGTAGCTCAGAGCCTGAGGCGGGTAAATCCCCTCGCCCTCAACTCCCTTTGTCCATGTTTGTTGTTGGCTTAACCTGCGATACCCTCGTTTGGTTTTCATTCGGATAACTGTTATAGTATCCTTGCTTAGTTGGGCAAAGCTAAAGGTGCTAGCCCCAAATTCAGACCTATATTAAATATACTTAATGTACTTAATTTAATTAAATGTGGTAAGTAAATTATAATTAAATTAAATTTCTCTCAGATATGGTAAGTAAATTTTAATTTAATTATATTTCTCCGGGCATGTGGTAAGTAAATTTTAATTTAATTATATTTAAAATAAATTTACTTAGCAACAGTAGTTTGTGTCACCAGTAGAGCCTCCAATAGCCCTTAGCGGTAGCAGGAATCCGTTTTTTTACGAACTGCAGAATAATAAAAGCTTGTTCACTGCCAAAATCACTGTTTTGATTTTGAGAGCCACTATCTCAGGAACTAGCAGAGTACATTAATGAAAATTTCAGCAATCCTTCAAGGATTTATTTATCTTTTATTTAAAAAAGGATTCGTTCAAATCGGTTGAGATTTGCGGTTGCTACAGCGAAAAATCTGCTGGGTTGTTTTTGGCGGACCCTGTATTTCTCGAATTGCTCTCACGGATGTGTAGAATTTTGTTTCGGGGTTGCTCAGACCACATCAGTCCTTTAAGCGACCTGTGTCATTCAGTAGTCACAATTTCCAGGTGCATGATTACAAAGCACTGGCAACAACAATGTGCT
This sequence comes from Sabatieria punctata, assembly GCA_030248155.1. NCBI lineage: Eukaryota > Metazoa > Nematoda > Chromadorea > Araeolaimida > Comesomatidae > Sabatieria > Sabatieria punctata. The sequence continues at coordinate 13,218 of JASANB010006223.1, forward strand.
TCACTGTGGAACGACACGAAAGTCAGAGACATCCAGATACAGGCACAGACATATCACATTAACAAAGCAAAGGACTGGATTCCATTCGACTCCTACTACTGTTTCCCAGTTAATTTATTTTCTAATTAACTTGCTATTAACTTGCTTGTAACTTTCCGGAATTTTATTTACTAGCTATTTACTTGCTAGCCACCGCAATTTCAAATTGAATTTGTTATTAACTTGTTATTTGCTAGAAATTTGCTATCTATTTGCTATCAATTTTCTAGAATTTGCTACAAATTTTTCGCTCAACCAAACCATGCCTTCGAGATTTTCCGATTATAAAACCACCATAGTTATTTTAAGATCATGGTTTTCAAAAAGGCGTGAAAAGTGGCCCATTTGGACATTTTCCTATTTGTCTTATATAAGTGGAAAACTTTGGTACCATTTAGAATCAAAACTATACATTGTATCTCAGTTTCAACAAGCTGAACAAGCAACAGCAGGAAGAGAGCACCAAGAACTTTCTCTAATTTTATCCCTAACATGAACACATTCAGTACTTTTCTATTTTCCGACTCTACTGTCAGCCTAGCCTAGAGACTGACCTTGTCCATGCTTGGCTTTTAGCCCTACTTTAGCTGTATGCGCAGCATATACAACATTGGGTATATATCCTGGCAGCACATCAGGTCCCAGGCCAAGCGCGGAAAGATAGGGATAGTGGATGAATATGTCTGAGCCTAGTAAATTCCTAGTAAATTGCTAGCAAATTCCTAGCAAATTTCTCGCTCCCTCAATCCGAAATAACTAGCTATTTATTTGCTAGGCAGGGCTTTGCCCAAAATTAACTTGCTAGGAATTTGCTATTTGCTACCCGATTTTGCCGAAAAATAAATTAACTTGCTATTTGTTATTAACTTGCTGGGAAACAGTAACTCCTACGAGTTTGGCAAAACTCGAATTCACCATAACCAGACGCTAACATACCTTTACAAGTGGGTTCCCATCCTGATCAATAATCAGCCCGAAGCAACTTTCCATGGTTCAATGGTGACAGTAAGAAAAGATGAGAAATTTGCTAAATTAGTGAGTCTGCAAATTGCTCTGTCTACAACTGTGTATTGCTTTGGTACTTACAGGAACAAATTGGCGCGGTGCATGAGTATGATCTCTATGCCCATGGTTTTCAGTTCACATTCAGCTATATGAGAGATGCTCTGAAAACGAAAGGATGGTGTTTAGATGCTCCAGGTAAAAGGCCAACTGATGGTTTGAACGTATGTTCTTTCTTCACTGAACAGAAGAAGGTAGTACTATGTCCATCTATGGTAACCTTTCATTCTCATTCATACACTTGCTATGTTTCAACTACAGACTGTTGTTGCAGCCTGTACAACGGCTGAGTGTGCAGAAAGTTGCGTGAGGAAGAATGGGAATTGTTTGGGAGGCCGATGTGTGAAGGACAAATGTGAGTGCTACGGATGCAGCAGAACAGTTCAGCTGCGCTGTACTAACCTGTGTGACTGTTAGTTGCCTGTAATTTCTATAAACCACAAAACAGCCTAAATTACAGCAAATAGCAAATACCTTGTTTGTGATGTTTGCTTATGGATCGTGTCAAAAATCTTTCTCTCTACGTTCTTGACATACATATGTATACTATTCTCCAGTCCATACTCTAAGTAAAACACAGTTAAAATAATGACTTCAGGCCTGCGTAGTTTGTTTGTAATAGCTGGAGCTACTCTAAACATCTTTCTACGCACATTGTATTATGTGCAACAGCCATTAAGGGGCCGGGCCGTCCATAAACAACGACGTTTAAAAAATTCAAAATTTTGGACCCTCCCCACGTTTTTCGGCGTTTTCAAAACAACCCCCCTAAAATACTACAACGTTTTTGGCTGACAGCCCCCCCCCCGCCTAAACTTGGTACTGTTTCCGACACTAGAAAATCTTCAATAAAATTGATATGAGACTGCAGAAGCTGTGAAAACGAAACTTTTTGACAGGGAGCTACCATTTTGGCGGTTGGAAACATGAACTGAGTGAAGTTTTACACCAACCCCCACCCCCATGCGTCCTTTTGCGACGTTCAACCGACCACCCCCACCCCCTCTCTGAACGTCGTAATTTATGGACGGCCCCTAAACAGAGGAAAGAAAAGAAAATGTTTACCCACGTCATCAAAGGTGAGAGCACTTAGCGCGGCCAACTTTAAAGAGCTGCACCCGTCCGTCCGCCAGCTAACTTTGCTTAGCCGTCAATTTATCCAATCATCCGGCTGCAGCTTTTTCATCGGTTTGGTTAACGGCGCCCTAATGGTTTCGGCCAATAAGAAATATTCTAATCTGCCCGATCGGGTTCCGTTCCGGCGACAGACTTTATAGCCGCAGAGGATACAGGCCATGTATCGCATTACGTAATTGGTGCTGAATAATTCAGTTCATCGTGATCTTAGAAGATTTAGCGGTGATATTTGTGCATGAGATGCTACGGGAAAGTGAAGCGGACGTATTTGTGGTAACTTATTTAATTTGTACATTGTTTATTAGGTTAGCAATCGTTGATAGCTTGAATACTAAAAAGGCTGCACTGGCTTGTAAACTTAATCGAGTCTCGCCTCTTGTCTGCCATTTTCTGCTTAAAATTACCGACTTCCTATGCAGCTAAAAGACAGATTATTTTCCGCAAGAGGGTAAATTGCTCAATTGGTTTCCTTAGCGATCACATTTTTCTAACAATGCAATCTGAAAAGTCCTCCCTTGGTTTAGTAAGTGTATTTGAACGATTTTAGACTAGAAATGCAACAGTTATCTTTGTTTAGATCACGCCATCAAGCGAACACACCTCAGTCTTCCCGACGAAAAGGTCAAAGATGCCTCTCGTAAAGAAACTAGGCTGGCTAAGGAGCAACAAATTTTTCCAGACCACACCGATCTTTGGTTTCGGCATGATTCAGGCCTCAAAATCGCGCTTGGAGCTAGCATTCTGGTACACCGCGGTTATCTTGGCAGTGTTTGTGACTGGCTATCAGTCTACAAAGCTGATAGTGGATTATTTCTACGGATTAACAGTGACAAATATGCAAATCGGCCGCACCGATTTGTCTCTCTTCCCCAGCATGACATTCTGCATTCAAATGCGATTGGCTGAAGTCAACCGAGAGTTTCTGCCTAAATCTGACAGAAATCACTCAGAATTGGCTGAAATTCCCAGCCTGCATTATGATGTGAAGAGAGCGCTGCGACATTTTAGCAGCAGTGAAGACGTAAATTCAACCTCAAAATGGAGATTTGTGCTGCTTCCCTTGCTGTTTCGGTAAGAAAGGTAGCAGTCAACCGACCGACCGACCGACCGACCGACCGACCGACCGACCGACCGACCGACCGACCGACCGACCGACCGACCGACCGACCGACCGACCGACCGACCGACCGACCGACCGACCGACCGACCGACCGACCGACCGACCGACCGACCGACCGACCGACCGACCGACCGACTGTGACATTTTCAGGTATTTCACCTCCCTGCGTTTAATGGAAGTTAACCCAGGTCTGCTAGAACCGGAAACCAACCAGAAACTCAGTGCGAAGGTATTGAGAACATTCCTTCACAAGAAAGGCAGCTATTATCCAAGAATCGAAAGAGCAATTGAACTGATTTTAAACCACACAAGATCTCTGGATATCACAGATGCCCAGTTGTACAGCAGATTTGCACAGGTCTTGGCTGTCATTACTGGGTTTCAATTGAGATACCAGGAGCGGAATTTAGTCAAGAGCATAAAGTACAACTTAAAGGCACGTCTCAAACTGACCTTCTACAAGCACTCAGACTTGATTGTTCATGGATTTTGCTTTGACTACGAATCAATCCAGCAGATGACATCAGACAGACCACCCCACTTGGTGGGCTTTGAGCCGAGATTGGATGCAGCCATCAGTCTGGATAAAAGAGATGCAATGTTTCTGAAGGACTATGGAATAAAGTTCACTCGCTTGACTGAATTACTGCCAGATATGATTGGAGGAAAATACAGTGAGAAGAATCAGGAAAAAATGGATGTCATTCTGGGTGACGAGTTTGGAGCGCATGACTTCTTGACTTATCCCACCTTGACTGCTGACATGTCTGCCACACTCAGAGCACACATTACAACTACTGCAATATACAAATCTATTTCAAAGTAAGCTTATTATTAGTCATCATTGGTTATCAGCGTCACTTTTGTTACCGGCCACCCACCCACCATGGTTTTTGTCATCATTTTTTTATCTGCAAAATTTCAGCTGCTCCCCGTATTTCACAAAAGATCAGTGCATTGTGGCCTGTAAGACCAACTTTGTGCGCAGTCACTGCAGATGCACACCCATGCTTAGCCTGAGCACTATGACGGAGGCTCAAAGACTACAGATCAAAGATCTGTGCACTGTACAGCAGTACATAAGTTGTCTGAATGCTACTGCCTTCAACAAACTGTACAGAAGGTGCAACAGTGAATGTCTCTCACATTGCTTCAACGGCAAGTACTTGTTCACCCCACACAGACGACGCACCTATGCAAATTATACCAAGGCCAAGATCTATGTGCACCACAAGGAAACTGAGTATCCTATTTTTGAGGAGAATCCTGCTAAGACTTTGGAGAGCGCACTCGGAGAGTTGGGTAAGTAATGTTGATTCATGTTGAACATTCTTTGTAGACTGACTGCACATTTACAGGAGGAATCCTGGGAATGTACATGGGCATCTGTTTCCTAGCCTTACTCCATCTAGGAATATTCGTTGGTAAACAGTTGAATGAGTTTTGTGAACCGAGGAGCATTCCAGCAGAATGTGTAGTCCAACCGCCTGAAGTTCTGCATCCAGATTTGGCTTGTGAGTTGGTGCTTTTTTGCATTTTTCGGTTCTAATTTTGTTATGATTTAGTGAACGAATATGATTCCAAGCCAACTGATAATATAGAATTGATGCAGATCAACCCCAACCTGGAGTGCAGAGTTGACAAACTTGAGGACTACTTTTCTGATCTTGCTGAAAAGTTGGAAAAATTGCTGACCAACGTTGACTGACGTATAAGCAGATTTGTTGCATTATCGGCGATAGTAGTGTTTTCAATAGATAGAGTAGTGTTCTACATAGTTAGTGTCACGTTCCACACAAAAACCCTATGCATGTCCATTGGCAGTCTACACTTGTTTTAGTTTAATCACTCATGGCAGAAAACCGGTTGAGCAAATTCTCAACTCGTACAAACAAGTCCAGTCAGTCGTTGTGTCCTAAACACTTTACTTTATGCCAAAAATGGCAGCGCATCGCTTGGGCTGGCTGCGCCGAAACAAATTCTATGAGACCACTCCAATAAATGGATTTGCATTCATTCAAAATGCCAAATCCACTTGCGAACTGGTATTCTGGTACGTGGTAGTGGTGTTCTTCCTTTGCCTCACGATTTACCAATCGATTCAGTTGGTTATCCAGTTTCTTGCCTTCGAAACAGTCACCCATATGGACATTGGACGAACCCATATGGCTCTCTTTCCAAATATGACCTTCTGTGTGCAAATGAGGCTGGTGGAGCTGAATCCTGAGGTCGGAAGCAAAGATAAAAAGCAGCTAGCGCGCGATTTCGGAATTCCTCATCTACAAGAAGACGTGGACATAGCGCTGAAGAGATTTGAAACTAAGCAAGATGTAATGAACAGGACAAAGTGGAACTACGTACTGCTGCCGTTGCTATTCAGGTCTGACCCTTCAGGTTTTTTACAATTTCGATAGCATTGCAATATGGAATTTAGATATTTCACAGCCCTGCGCTTGATGGAGGTGAACCCAGGATTGCTGAAACCGAAAACAAAGTACCATCTTTCCACCACAGTTCTGAAGACCTTCATGCATCGGAAAACGAAATACTTCAAGCGCCTTCGCAATAGCATCCACACTATCCTCAATCATACCAGAGCATTGGGTGTCAATGACGCAGAGTTGTACAGTCAGTTTGCCAAAAAATTGGCTTGGATAACTGGCTTCGTGCTGAGGTACCAAGAGAGAAGCTTAGTTGGAAACAAAGTTTTCAGACTAAAGCCCAGACTGAAGCTTATCTTCTTCAAACCTTCAAAGCTGATTGTTCATGGATTCTGTTTTGACTACGACCCATTGAAACGAATGTCGATTGATCGGTCTAAGGAGCTTCTCAACTTTGAGCCCCGTATCGATGCCACACTGGCGCTGGAGCACAGAGAAGACCTGTTCGAAAGAGATTACAATATCAGCCAAGCCCAGGGACTAAAGATGTTGTCTGGAGGCGGTACATATGAGGAGACGAACCTAGAGAAAATGGATGTGATCCTTGGAGATGAATTCGGAGCCAGAGACTTCCTCACATATCCTACACTAACCGCTGACATTTCGTCAACTCTCAGAGCCCACATTACCACAACGGCCACCTATCAACTGATCACTAAGTAAGCATCAAACTTTTAGACATCTTTGTTTTTGGTTCATGTTCAGTCATTTCACTGGTTTTACAAAGAAACGTCACATTTTGTCAAGTTTTATTTTCAATTCTGCTATTTTGGAGCTATTTAAACATACAGGAATGATTAGTATTACCATTACAGTCAGTATATTTGCCTAATGGTAATACTAATCAATCATTCCTGTATCTTTCGGACCCATACTCTGATAATTAACGAAAAAAATTAGTATATCTGTGAATCACCTTGATTCTTAGTTTTCGACTTATAAAACCTGAGCGAGTCAAATTCTTGGCACCAAACTTGCATATTATCTACCCACTTATCCCAGGTAAACCCAGTTATTGTTAATTAATCCTGAAAATTTGAGCCAAATTGATGAAGAAATGACCGCGAGTAAACCGTTTCAGTAAAGGACATTATTTTCAACCATCCTGTATCATCTGGTCGCCTTTCCTTGGTAATCCGATTACCAACTCTTGTAACATTTATCACCAGAACTTTTGCTCTGAGGCTGCCTGCCCCAAACTGATTACATTATACTTGTAGCTGTTCCAAGACGACCACAAAAGACCAATGCGTGGTGAACTGCAAGACCGAATACATCCGAGAAAACTGCCACTGCACGCCCATGCTGCAAATGAATGCGTTGACCCGGCCGGAACGCCTGAAGATCAGCAACCTTTGTAGGGTCGGCCAGTACTTGCAGTGTCTTGGCGCCACTGACAAATACAAGGATCACTACAATGAGTGCATAGAAAATTGCAAGACTCATTGTTTCACTGCCAAATACGTGTTCACTCCTCATCGAAAGAGATTCTACGCCAACTACAACAAGAGCAAGGTCTATGTGCATCGCAAGGAGACCGAGTATCCTGTCTTTTTGGAAGCCAGAGCCAAAACTATTGAGAGTGCTCTGGGAGAATTGGGTTCGTGTTTCTTTTGCACTTTCTCAATTTGATGTCGGTGCTTGCTTTCAGGTGGTGTGCTGGGCATGTGGATGGGAATGTGCTTCGTAGCAGTTATTCATCTGGTTGTTTATCTTATAAAACAATGCACCAAGCTGCCCAAACCGGATTCAGGAACCGAAGCCGAACATAGAGCATCCTACTCAAATAATTGTGATAATGGAATAGAAATGACAAGCTCTGCAGACTATATTAAGCTGGAAAGAAGAGTGGAAAACTTGGAAAAGTCGATTGAGGACATTGCTGTGAAATTGGACAAAATGTTGGCTAGAATGTAAACATACATGACCATAACAGGTTATCCGACGAAGGAGAGGGGGGTTGAGCGGTTTGGCGTTGACTGGGGGTCTGAACCCAAATTCTAGGAAGGGGGTGGGCACTCAAAAATCGCAATTTGTCGCCTAAAAGTACTGTTATTTTACTATACGGCGGGAATCAATCAGAAGCCCTGTTCATTTGACTTGTTTGTTTACGGTTTTCGACGCGAATTTATTGAGTAGATAGATACTGTAGTGTCATTTTACCGTCCGACTGGTATGGGTCATAGTTGCGTCAATTAGTATATCACTTTGGTAGGGTGGCTGATTTGTTTAACTTGAGCGTAACCACAGGTTTAAAGCTCGATTAGAGCATGAACTAATGCTTAAATTAAATTCTCATTCTAAACCTGAGCCCAATACTACGCACAAGCGTAAATATATATCGGTAATTGCGATGTGGGGGGTACTGTCCGAGTACAAAATTTTCGGCAGCTTTTTCACCAAGGGCGTAACCAGGTACCGCGTTACGGTAGTTACTTGATTTTCAGGAAAAATTACAGGGCTTCCGATAGAATCCCGCCGTATAGTGGATTTTTATTTTACTATTTACTAAATTTACTACAAATTCAGCTCTTCAAATTTTAATTTTTGTTTTACTACCAAGCAGCTCAGATTTTACTAATTTTTGTTTTACTAGTAATTTCACTAATTTTACTACTATTTTACTACGATTTTACTAGTCGTTAGTGGCAATTTTGCATCAATAATTCCTAAATCTTATGAATAATTAATGTTGATGCTAAATAGTTGCTAAATTTGATTATGATACGAGGTTCTCAAGAACTTTAAAGACAAAACTGTGTGAAATTCGACTGACAAAAGTGCGCCCACACATCTTTTATTGCAAAATTGATCAAGAATTTGGCTGGAATTAACCAAAAACTAGTAAAATAGTAGTAAAATTTCCATTTTACTATTGACGGTCTTTGTTAATTTAATTTAATTTTTACTTTACTATTGGCTCTTAATTTTACTTTTTACTATTATTTTACTACTAGTAAAATACCACTAGTATTACTAATTTTTGTTTTACTATACTATAGTAAAATAACAGTACCTAAAAGTCGTCAAAGATCGCTAATTGGGCTCAAGTACAGCTAAAAACGTTGTTTTACAGGCGATTCAAGCAATTTTTGTGTCTGTAATTCTAAAAAATCGCAAAATTTCGCTCAAAAAATTACTTGCCGGAAAATCGGAGGGGTTCGGAAAAACCGTCTCGGTGTCTGGCCTAAGCCGGATGGCGGCAGACCTCCCAGACCCCCTGTTATATGTATGAGTGTAAAGCTTTGATCTGTGTACTGTAGTCTATTGTTTTGCAATACAATAGAAAAGTTAGATTGAGTGTGGAAAACTAAAAAATGTATGTATAAACACAGACCTAGAATAAACCATCAATAATGACAAGTCAGGCCAGGGCAAATATAACTTTTCAGCAAAGTAATCATTCATAGACCAAACCCAAAAGTAAAAGTCCCCACAAAACGCAGACATCGAAAAAATACACAAGAATCAAAAGCAGAAGGAATATAGCTAACATACACAAAACTGTAAATAAAAAAATCTACCACAAATCCAAGTTATTAGGCAAATTTTTACCGACTAGCAGTGCTTTCAAGCCTTTCCGAATTTCGCGCTGCCTTTTCAAGTAAATCAGAACATTGAACAACGGATTAAGCAAATAAATAGCCCAGAAAATAACCGCCGTATTAGGGGAACGTAGAGCAACTCGGCTATTAATGTAACCGGGCACGATAACGCAGCTAAAAGTAACAGCAGCACTAATTCCAAAGCTGATGGTCAACTTGTTCTGGCGTTTCAATTTCTTTTTTCGGCTCTCATTAACGAACAAAATACTGCCGGACACTTTAGCTTCGTTTCTATAAGAAATAATCGGAACGGCCATATAAACGAAAACACTGAACAAAGCGAAGGTCGGCAGAAAGAAACCGTAAAAGGGGAAAAAGCGAGGCCCTTGTGCGTCGCTAAGGATACAGAGACTCGACACGATCGGCCGGCCTGAGTCAGGCTCGCTAATCGATAGAATGTAGCCAATCAGCGTGGCGACGGCACAGCCGCCGTAAGCTCCGCCCACCAGACGGCGGCCATGCCAAGGGCTCCAACCTATGTATTGAATTGGATATTTGACGCACAAAACACGGTCTACCGAAACTATAAACATCATCAGAGAGGCTGCCAGTCCTCCGAACGTCCAGAGGAACAATTGAGGGCTGAACATGCAACTGAATCGTGTGGTGAATTCATCTGATTCGCCGGTTGCGATCAGCCAAATCCGACGAATGCCTGAAAGCTCCAAAGCAGGTTTAGAGTGAGCCTGAAGGGATTCTGTGCCCCTTTGTCAATATCTGCTTTGAGTACAATTTAGGGGCCGTCCATAAACGATGTCGTTCCAGAAGGGGAGGGGGTAAATGGAAAACGACGTCGGCTTAGTAGGGGAGGGGGTCCCAAGAAACGACGCAACGCAATTTAAGGGAGGGGCAGGGATGTGAGGTGTGTTTTTTCCGGTGTTTTTTTTCGTTTTTTCCTAAGGGTCGGAAAAAAACATATATCGCGGAAAAAAACTCAAGCTAAAAATAGCTAATTTATGTCATTTTTCTAACCAAATATGTATAATAGGCCATAATGACTCAAAACTGTTAGAAAAACAACAGAAAAGATCAAATTTGGCATGATAAAACAAAAATGCAAACTGCTGTAAGAAAATTTGCATATATGTAGGGTTTATTGATGAAGCCTGTCAGGGACTGTTTCATGCTTGTTTCGTGATTTATATCTATGTAACACGTGTATTTCTGGTCTGAAAAGACTGAAGAAGGCGCTAGAAAGCGTTAGGAATCATAAAACCAGTCTAGCATACTCAGAACTTGGGCTGGAGTTTTTTTCCGCTATTTAGGAAAAAAACCGGAAAAAACTGGAAAAAAACAGGCCGAGGTTTTTTTCGGAAGAATATACAACCCTGGGGAGGGGGTCCGAAAAATCGGGATTATGGACGGCCCCATCCATACCTGCGATCACAAATCCTAGTTGTACTGCTGCATCGGCCATTGAGAGACCCATTGTAGTTACAAATGCGTTTTCTGTACGCAACGCCTCGTATCGTAGCACAGTTGCCGATACCAATGCATTGCCGACCACAACGGGAACGCCCAGAGTTATGTAAACTACGAATACCCATACACTGGCCACTTGCAGCTTGATCTGTGGCAACGATGACTGGTCTGAACCGTTACTCAAGTTCATCTTCTATTGCTACTGAGAACACAGAGATGTTGCTCAGAAAATATTTCTCTCAAATGTGGTTGCGTAATCAATCAGGGGTAGGCTTGTTCCTGCACAGAATTAGGATGATGTTTACTCGACAGGCTAGAGGAGCCTAATGATAGAAACAAATTGCTTAATTGAAGTCTCCTTCTAGACTGAATAAACAAGGGCTAATGAAACTGTTTTACTATTTGAGAGGCCAAAATATCCCATTGGTACAGACCGGGGACAAATTCTGTTTTTCCATTATTGGGGACATTTATTTTGAGGACAACCTTGAGAAATGAAAGGGGACAATTGTCACCTGGCGCTGGCGAAAGCTCTAGGACAAAAAGTATCATTAGTTATCCTTCAAAAACGTATTTAAACGGTACTCTGAGCGTGAAATAAATAAATTTTAACAGTCTTAGTAGTTTGAAGAGGCCTGAACCGATTTCCTCATTGATTAACTTAGTACAGGGTGATTCACCTATCCCGGTGATTTTTCAGACCCCTTCCGATTTTCGTACCTGGCAATTAAATTTTTTAGCAATTTTTTACAATTTCAGACACAAAAATTGCCAAAATCGCCCATAAAACAGTACTCTTTAGCTGTACTTCAGACCAAACAAGCGATTTTTGACGATTTTTAGCCGAAAAATTCGTATTTTTGCGATCTTTGATGCCCAACCCTCTCCCTAGAATTCGGGCTCAGACTCCACGTCCGGCGCCAGCCCAACCAACGCCCCTCCCCCTTCGGCGGATGAAAGTAGTAGTAAAACTTGGTAGTAAAGCAAAAATTAAAGTTAAATTGAAGGGCTGAATTTGCAGTAAATTTAGTAAATAGTAAAATAATAATCCACTATATCGTGGGAACCTATCGGAAGCCCGGTAATTTTTCCTGAAAATCAAGTAACTACCGTAACGCAGCCGTAACTTACAAATTTACGGCCTGCGTACGGCCCTTGCTGAAAAAGCTGTAAAAATTTTGTACTCGGACTGTACCCCCATATCGCAATTACCGATTTATATTTACGCTTGTGCGTAGGGTTAGCCTCAGGTTTAGAATCAGGATTTCATTTAGGCGTTAGTTCATGCTCTAACCTACTGTAGCTTTAGACCTGTGGTTACGCTCAAGTTAAACAAATCAGCGACAAAGGCTTTTTCGGACTATGTGGAATATACTAATTGACGCAACTATGACGCATGCCAGTCGGACCATAAATTGACACTACCGTATCTACTCAACAAATTCGCGTCGAGAACCGTAAACAAACAATTCAAATCAACAGGGCTTCCGATAGATTCCCTCCATGTAGTAAAATAACAGTATCTATACGTATCGTTAGATGGCCTGCCATTGCACTTAAAATACAATGTACATAGTGTACATAGGAAACCAGTAAACAAAGCATACATAAACCTTTTATGGAAAACGAAGAAACTAAGAAGCGCAGGACAAATTACGTAGACCATCTACAGTACATCACAGCGAACTACCGTAAACAGTCAACCAAAGCTACGTAGGTACGTACTGTAGGTACAATATACATTAGCGGAATGAAGCACGAACCACTCTACCGTTCATAGCTTGAGGGGGACGCACATTATCAATCATTTTTGTAGGGCTTTTCCCCGATTCTTCTTTTGTAGTATAGTTGACCTGACGAAGTTTTAACAGCTAGAAGGTCACAAATTTGTTTAAAAATACCTTTTACACGTATACCTGATTTGAAGAAATAGGGATGGATTCTTTAAAAACCGTCCAAATCACACATTCGTTCAGAGGAGGCGTGGTCAGAGATCCTTCATAGGTCCAAAAGGCGCTTGTGTCTAGACAACGCACCACACTGCACACAATCACTAAAACGCGCACCGCCCGATACCTGGGTAAATAGACGCCAAATCAAAATTCTTTTCAAAAGGTTTCCTCTCTCCTTTGTGCAAAATGGTGCTGACACTGTTAATAATCGGATTTAGAGCTGGATTATCCTCTTGAGACTCCTAAACCAATCTTAGTTAAGATCAAGAAAGCGTGAAAAAAATATGAGTAACATACATGCAAAAATATGCCCAATACAGCGATGCCATCCCCGTGATTTATGGACTCTGCAAAGGTGGAGTACTTGGAATTCCAGTGAACCATGTGCAGCTGAGAAGTATCTTTTTGTGTAAAGAAATCTAACAGATTTCATTTACCTCGGCGGCATATCCAACCCCTTCGACCAAATGCTCTGAGCCGTTTTTCGAGTTTGTACCCCAGTGCCCGTGAAATTGTCTCAGTAGGTAAACTTCGTTGTTCAAATGTGCGGCGGAAAAGGCTGAAATTATTCGGCATTAGAGAGCAGGAGACCCATTTACCCCAACCTTCCTACCACCATAAGTTTAAGCCTTGGTTTCTACCATACGTAGGCTTAGGCTTATGCATAGATGGAAGAACGGGGGTCGAGGGGCCTGCCCACATCTAAACCCCTCATAGGCCAGACCCCGCAATCGTCCCCCTCCGATTCTGCTTGCAAGTAATTTTTTGAATAAATTTTTGCGATATTCTTCAGAATTTCAGACACCGAAATTGCTAAAATCGCCGGTAAAACAGTACTTTGTAGCTGTATATAACAGTCAAGCACTTAACGCCGTTTATGGTACCGACACCATATATGGTGCCACCACAGGCCCCGAAGGTGGGGGTACCATATATGGTACCACTCAGACATGGGCAAAGGGGGGGGGGCTGAGGGGGGTTGGCCCCCCCCTCAGGCTCTGACCTACCCCCCCTCAGCCGGCCGCTACCCCCCCTCAGGAATTTTTTGGAAGAATTTTGTATAGAAAATTATGATAAAAATATGCCTGGATTAGGTGTAAATGAGCTCAGAATAGCTTATTTTAGCTTATTTTAACCAAAATTACCGTATAGTGCTGTTTATAGTACCCGGGTACTATATATGGCACTTAGGGTTTTGCGAAAATAAAATTGAATCCATTTATAGTACCCGGGTACTATATATAGCACCTACGAAATCTGCTCTATAAGAAACTAACAACAGTATGTGAAGTTTCTTCGCTCAAAAGACCGATTTGATGTAAAAAATAGGTTATGTACATACATCAGAACATCTATGATTGCATTATCTACTGTTTTTCTTCATACAAACAAGGTTTAGCACCAAAAATACTGTATTTTTTGCACGTTTTGTATTTATAACAGCTCATTTCAGAATAAAAATCTGTCTCCATTTATAGTACCCCGGGTACTATAAATGGCACTGAGTGCCGTTTATAGTACCCCGGGTACTATAAATAGGGGGGTACTATAAACAGCACTATACGGTAAGCCAAAAAACCTTGATTTTAGCCAAAAATCGGACTTTTTGGCTTACCACCCTATCAGCCCCCCCTCAACCGCTCCTACCCCCCCTCAGCCCCCCCTCAGGAATTGAAAATTCTACCCCCCCCCCCCTCAGCCGAAATGCTAGCCCATGTCTGGTACCACTACCCTCGGTACCGGTACCATATATGGTACCGGCACCTTATATGGTGTCGGTACCAAAAACGGCGTTAAGTGCCTGACTGTATAAGCCCAAATTAGCGATTCTTGACGATTTTTAGCAGAAAATTTGCAATTTTTTGCCACTTTCGAGCATTTTTATAAATAAAATTTATATAAAGATGAAGCTTTAGGCTTACGTAGACTTAAACTTAGAGAAGGAATACAATTCTTATAAAGGTTTAGGCTTATTGTCTTCAAACGAAAGAAATCTAAACGAAAACTCACTAGAACTGGATTTGTCCGGGCAATCCACCTGAAAACTGACTCCACTGTTGCGAATTAGCAGAAAATCCTTCGATTTGTAGTCGAATTTGAACGGCGTTTTTGCGAGAGACTCGTCAAATTTCACGTCCGGTTTCCGAATATCGATTGGCGACTGGCGTTTGCCTTGGCCGGCCGGGAAAAGATCAGGCCAGGCTGCCGGTCCTAAATATCTTTAGTTATAAAAAGTATATCTGTCGAACTTATTAAAAAAGTTATTACCATATTCCTCGGTCCAATAGCCCCACCGGTCCGAAATTAGAGAAGCCATTAGAGACGACCTATACATAAAGAATTAACAGTGGGCAGGAAGGCAAAATCTTATCTAATTTGCGACATCAACAAAAACGGGTGCCGCCAGCAAAAAGTGACTTTATCTAGAGCGACACCTATACAATCCTATCCTAGCCTCGCAAATCGACTGAGGCTTTGGCTATGCTATTTGCCGGGCTCTTGAGAAAAATCGAACCTTTACCAGCCGCTCGACGTCAGTTGGATTTAGTAAGTTTTCCTTCCAACAATCGATATGACAAATTGAATTTTTGCTCAGGCTATAGCAGAGAAACTGGATGCTCTAAACAAATACAACGAGTCTAAATTTTAGCTAACAGCAACAGGGAAATGGGCGGAGTTTGAGTAGGACGCAAAAGGGCAGAGAAGGAATTTTCGGAGCCTATAATCGCGTTCTAGCCTACTGGAGCGAATTTATTGCTAGGAAACAGGTTTTAGTTTAGAGCGCTTTGATAAATGGGTTACTAGGTGCGTTCTGGAAAACTGTAAAAAATCTAATCAGCCTAATAAGCGTATCCAACCGGCTTTGGCAGATGATCTGACCATATGATTGAAGTTCACTTTACCGGTTTGGCAAGTAGAGAGAAAGTAGGTATGATTGAACACCCGCCGGTCTATTGAATGACAAAGCGAAGCGCTTTTTATGGCGCGAGTAGAAGTGGTCGGCAGATAAGATTTTAAAATTCACTCACCGGGAGATCGCGCTCGCCTTTAGTTGGCAGCTGAAAAATGACGCGCTTTCTTAAACTTTGGCCCGCACAAGTGTTGCTGACTAATTTTCTTCTTGGAACAGAAACATCCAACACGTTGCAATGTGCCAACAACACCAGCTAGTTTATTGATCTTGCAATTCAATTACACTGTAGCAACCAAATATTTTGTTCTCGCTCTGAAGCGCTTTCGCAAATCTGATATTAATGAAGTGTTTGTTGTTGACTGCGAAACCTAGCAGACATGTAACAGCACATTCGCCGAAGGGGAGAGGGTTGGGTGGGGGTCTGGCGTCGGTCGGGAGTTTGAGCCCAAGTTCTGGGTACCCCGCGAGCGCATAGCTGGTAATCTCTGACCGCCACTCTGTCTTTGTTCATCTGGTGGGGCATCACAATTTGAACTATTTAGGTTTTAACTCGACGCTAAAAATAACGCAACCGTAAGCAACGCAAGCTACGCTGCCGATCTTACAATGACAAAAAAGTCTACTTATAGGTATAGCCAATGGTTTTCAAAAATTCACGCTACAGCAAAAAAATTATGCTGAAATCGCCGATAACATGACCGGATACGATAATTTACGCAAAAAACCGCACTTGATTCCATGAAAAATTAGAAAAATGCGATCTAAAAACATCCGTCTGTGAAGAACTTCTGTATGGCGCACTTGGTACCATTTTTATTTATGGGCAACAGATTTGAATAACTGGCGCTACAAGGAAAAATTTATGCTAAAACGGCAAAACATGACTGGATGCTACTGTTGTTTAATACCGGATTTTTCAAATGCGTATGCGTATGCGTATGCGTATACGCATTCAATTACAAATGCGTATGAGTTTGCGTATACGCATTGCAAAAACTAATGCGTATTTTGCGTATTGCGTATGCGTAATGCGTAATCTCAGAAACATTCAGAAATTTCACTGAACAGTTTTTTGGCTCTACAGTATGCTGTTTAGGTATCCAGCATTATAATCCATGTTTTTTAGACTACTTGAGGCTTTATGATAAGTTCCTGACTTCAAAGAATTGCATTACAGTATCTACAGTATACTACAACAAACAGGGGGTCTGCTGGTCTGCCCCGATGGGGACCCCTACAAGACGATTTTCCAACCCCATCCGATTTTGTGGTAAGTAATTTTTTGAGCAAATTTTTACGATTTTTGCCATTTCAGACACAAAAATTGCCAAAATCACCTGTAAAACAGCACCTTTTAGCTGCATTTCAGCCCAGATTAGCATTTTTTTTACGATTTTTAGCCTAAAAATTGCCATTTTTGCGATTTGTGAGCGTTTCTTAGTGACCAGCTCCCCTCCCAAAATTCGGGCTCAGCAGACGCCAGACCCTAAATCCTTCGGCGGATAACCTGTTACATGTATGTATGTACAGTACGTATGTTTTCAACTGGCAAGCAATAACCCCTTGATACCTACCATGTCGCTTTTACGACGGTCTTCGTCCTCGGGCCTAGGACGCCGACCGCGTTTTTGACATCAGCATTTTTGGTCGAAGCCCTCGACGGCGGATGCCCCGAGGGCGTAGACCGGTCGTGTTCCTCGCGATTAGGATGTCGGACATCCTTTTGTCGCTGGTAGAGAAAGAGCTCCCAAAAAAATTATTTCTGCATCAGATCCCTTTTGGGATGGACATCCCTAGAGCTAGGAGATGTGACACGTCTCTAGGGGACATGGAAACAGCAACTGTTTTTAGCTACAATTGCAGTTTGGAACTCGCTGTTTGGCCCTACAGTACACATGGATGAACTCGTATTGAACCAGTATTAGAAAGGCACTTTTATTGGGCAAACAGTCCACCACCGGTCAGTGTTTAGAAAAGCAGTAGCGCATTTTTTAGTTTATCCAGTCGACCGGCGGTCATTGTTTAGAAAGCAGTGCGCCAATATTATAGGTAAACCGTCCGCCGGTCAGTTAGAAAGCAGTGTGCGCAATTGCTTAACTGAGTCTCAAAAGCCATTATCAATTTCCTAGACTCAGATGACAGAAAACAGTCTGTTCCAGAATTTCTTCTCCTGCCAAAAAATGTTTCTGCACCGCTTGCTGTGGGAACAAGTTGATTTCCCCTCTAGCTCCATCAGGTTAACGGTGGAGAACAAGCAATGATTGATTTGTCTCTGACAGAAGCTTGGCTAAAATCCATCACATCACAGAAAAAGCTTTTTGATAGACTACATCTCAATAAAATTTTACTTGTCATTTAGAATTCAGTCAAACATCATTCGAGATAATTTAAGCATTCACAGTTGTCCAGATGGGCCATAAATTAATTTCGACCTTAGGGTTGGTCAGTTTTGTCAAACATACTCTGTGAATACGTCCCCTGTACCTACATCTCCATTTAGGATGTCTATGTCCCTTTTCTGTCGGGGACCACCGACAGGTGCTGACGTACTTCCTAAAAATGATGTCAGCCGGTAGGCGTCCTTTCCCCTAAAATACGGCGGATGTCTCCGGGAGGTGACATTTGGAAAAAATTTTTGGGAGCGGTGACATACGCCCCGAAAAAGTAAAAAGAACAGCAAAAAGGTAGGTTAAGGGGATAAGCGCTTTCAGGAACAAAGAACGAGGCTTTGTAGGAACAAAAAGTTTTTTCAATTTCATTTCAAGAAGAAGTCAGTAGCAAAACATACTGAAACAAAACAGATAGCCTGAGTATACAACACAACTGATGTCACCCAAAACTGTAGAAATAGAAACTATAAATTCAAGGATTTGTCACAGGTTTCCTTTCCTCTCAAAACTTAGCCTCTTTTTTATATAGTAGCAAGCAAAACTTAGTTGAAGCTTTAAATTATCTCAGAAAATTACTGGTACCCTCACCTCACACTAAAAACATGAAGAACAACCACAATTAGGTAACAACTTGAACTAAATTTTTTGCAAGACATTAGAAAAGGCAGCCATTTTTCGTACCCAATACGCATTACGCAAAAATATGCAAACTTTTGGCAGAATGCGTAATAATATTGCGTAATGAAATTCAAATGCATATGCGTATGCGTATGCGTATACGCATTCTGAAACGCAATGCGTACTTTGCGTAATGATATGCGTAATGCGTATACGCATGCAACAGTACTGGATGCGATTATTTACGCAAAAAAACCGCACGTAATTTCATGAAGAATTGGAGAAATGCGGGTTCAAAACAGCCGCGTGGGTCAAATCGCGTAAATTAGTGTTTATAACTTGGTCGCCGTCCCAGCGGTGGCTGATTTTCTATGGCGCGAGTTACGAAGGTGCAACCAACTTGATTGTTTAAAATATACTATGTATAAAGATGTGAATATTCGTCGCACAGCTAAATTAATGCGAAAGAGTATGGTTGCAATTGTTGGGTACAATAAAAGCCAGAAATGGCAAAAATTAAGGGTTGCAGAAACTTCAACACCGTTTGTGGGGTTAACGACAAACAGCAGAGAGCCAATTCTTATATCAGTCGAAAGCCTGAAGACTACTGTACATGGAACCGATTGAACATCTTGCGCCGAATTTGTCGTTTTTTTCAGAAGAACGAGGAACATGAAAAAAATCCAAGAAAAAGCCGATTTTCAGTAGTTAAGAAAGAATCCAATTTGTGGGGATCGCGTCAAACTGTGATAAGAAAAAAAGTGGTACTATATAGGTAACGAGTTGCGGTGATTTTAAATCCGGTTGAACAAAATTTGAATCAAGTCTCCGTTTAGCAGAAAATGGACATTGAAAAACGACGAATTCAGTTTTCGAGAGGAAAATGCTCTTTATCGGCCGAATTATGATTCAAAATGCATCCTATTCGATAGCTCACACTCTGTTTCATATAAATACATCACATCCTCCTATCAATAACGGAACACAAAAAAGCATTTGCGCTTGAAGTTGCAAAAACCATTTTGGACCACTTTTTGGCTGTGTTTTTGTATTTTCTATTCCGCGCTGCGCGAACGTGCTTTGGCCATCCCTACTATTTAAGATCGGATTTAATCAGTGGAATTGAGCTGGTTGAGGAAGGAATTATTGCATCCGCATAATACACACAGTCACACAAGTCACTTTGTACTTGAAAGGGGCTAGCTGGCTAACAAACAACTCTTCTTTATATTATTTTTATTCGTTTCTTCACTTCGGTCGGCGGCAGCAGTGCAGAGTAGGAGAGAGAAAGGAGTGGTTAGGTAATAGAAGCAGCTAAGCTTCATTGGATTCCTAGTCGCCTTCCTAAAATTCGTATTTTGTTTGTTCTTTTGCAGTTTTAGTCATGTGTGTTCGTCGCCATTTCTATCTTCGTTGTGGAAGGCCACTCGTCGCATACTTTCTTCATCCGAAAACGGCGGAAAATAGCTAGTCCGGCTATACTTAATTTCACGAACACCGGCCGCGAGCGTGTTTTATGCGGTAGATCACGTTCTGTTAATTTTAAATGGATTTAGATTCAAACAACGCTCTTTTCAGAGATTGCAAGCGTAAGCAAAGTAGATATACGCTTTACTTTTAATGCTTAGACCGCAAAACCTTTGTTGATAAATTTTGATACTTTTTAGGATTTTCTTGAGTCTTTTGTGTGCTATTTTCTATTACCTACCGTATGTTGTTCTTTAGTAAGAACAAAGTCTTCCTTTTATTAGTTAGCTTTGTTAAAACACTAAAACGATTCTGTTGTAATGTAGTGCCTGCACAAGAGATTTTTGCATGCATTTTCGGCGAATTTAGCTTTTCGGGCCGAGAAGTGTGAACCGGTGAAAATGTCAGCCGGGCCGGGCCTCCAAAATAGCGGCCCGCGGAAGGCTCTTCACGGGATAGTGTAAACTATCTATGGCATTGACTCAACATACAGTACGTACAAACAAGATACCCTCAAATATGCCTTTCTTCAAATAAAATCCTTCTTTAAATTCAAATACTCATATTTACGTAAATTTTCTGCTCCGTGGGTCTCCCCCTACGGGTAGTCCCTCCCTAAATGGGCCCCCCACACCCAGCAGCAGGCAAAACTACTGTTGCTAAGTAAATTTATTAAATATACAGTCATGTCTCGTTAATCCGGACGGGACCGGCCAATTTTGTCCGGATTAACGAATCAAAGCTAAAACACTGTTTTTTCAGGTCAAAGGTCTAAATGACAGCTTTTTGTTAGTTGCAATATCAGATTCTGCAGCTGTACCTCCTAATTAAAACCCAAAAACTTATTTCAGCTGTTTATACCTCCTAAAAAGGTAAAAATAATCGCATTCTGACTCAACGAAAAACATTTTTCAATCGAAAATTCACACCTGAATTGAAAAATTGCGCATGGATTTTATGCAAATTAACCAAATCCGGATTAACAAGTCACTTTACCATACAAATTTTGAAGTTGGGACCCAAAATCTTCTGTCCGGATTAACGAATCTGGATCCGGATTAACGAGTCATATAACATGGGGGAAAATTGGGACCTGGCCTAATCTTGTCCGTAAGGCGAATATCCGGATTAACGAATCACTTTGCCATACAAATTTTGAAGTTGGGACCCAAAATCTTCTGTCCGGATTAACGAATCCGGATCCGGATTAACGAGTCATATAACATGGGGGAAAATTGGGACCTGGCCTAATCTTGTCCGTAAGGCGAATATCCGGATTAACGAATCACTTTACCATACAAATTTTGAAGTTGGGACCCAAAATCTTCTGTCCGGATTAACGAATCCGGATCCGGATTAACGAGTCATATAACATGGGGGAAAATTGGGACCTGGCCTAATCTTGTCCGTAAGGCGAATATCCGGATTAACGAGGTCCGGATTAACGAGACATGACTGTAACTAAATTTAAATTTATTTGCCGTATCTGAGATGTATTTAATTTAATTTAATTTAATTTAATTATAATTTACTAAACACATTTAATTAAATTAAGTATGTTTAAAAGAAGCCTGTTTATGGCGGCTAGCATATTCAGTTTACTTCCAACTAAACAAAAATTCTATATAATAAGTCAACAGTTCTCTAGAATGAAGGATAGGATACCATATCATGGTGCCGGTAGCATAAACGCGTTAAAGTGCCTGACTACAAAAGTTTGTTGTCTGTGACTTCTACATATTTCAATGCCTTTATCGAGCTTGAGAACGGCTACGAACTGTGGTTTTGCGAATGATGAAAAAGTTTAAACGCCTTATCACTTTGGTTACTTCTGCACACAAGCCATCTTATTATCTTTGTCTACTCTCTATTTAGTGACATGTTAGCAGTCTGTTATTTTTTCATTTCACAATTCTGAAACGCTTAAAAGTATTTGATCAGACGAAAGAGCTGAACACAATTTGTCTGTATAACTTGGTAGTTTGTGTTCGTATTCTGCGCGTTTTCATGTCATAGGATTTTTGATGCAACCATCAGTTGTTCTGACATTTTTAGAAATGAGTACACCCGGTCCGGCGATGGCTGCCAGTTTTTTTCATGAAAGGACAGACGATGATATCGTGTATCGTGACGATGCAGCACAGGTGCTGGATCCTGCTAATCAGAGAATGCGCGAACAATTAATTCTGCAACACCGGAGGAGCGAATTGGAGGCATTGCTAGCGCCGGTTCGGGAACAGATAGTCACCTGCGATACTATCTTCTGTCTTCGAGATACCTCTTCTACCAATGTCGCTTACCGCGTCACCGCTTCGCAGATCGAGAGCGTTCTGCAGAAAAGCTATCCTTCTGTGGACGATGCTTATGAGAACGACCACTACGAGATACCTCGAACCCCACCCCCAGCCTTACCCAACAGCCCAATTCCTCGCAGGAAGCGCAAATTAGCAAATTCTTTTTGCTCTTGTCAGTGTATCACGTTGTTCACGGCTGTATTTCTCATAGTTCTTTGGTTGTCCTTGTCCAGTCTTTTGGCGTCTGAGGAAAACGATTATACGGAAAAGGCTGCTGCCACTAGAGGTAATCAATTTATTCATTGGTAACTGTTCAGTCTGCTCAGGTTTGAGGGCCGGTGAATGCAGTTAGCAGAGAGCAATGTAAAATATGCCACCTGTAAAAAAGCTAAAGTACTTGCATGCATGCCTAGTTGCAGTTAGACGTGCGTTAAGGCGTTGCGGGCGGCCCTGACACCACCTGGGTCGGTTTTTGCGAGTCACCTGTAAGAACTGTAAGAAAAGAAGTGTAGAACGATACCCCAAAATACCCGTATTTGGGTATACTTGGGTATTTTTAGTGGTGCTTACCCATACCCATGCCCAGACATGGGCAAAGGGGGGGGGGCTGAGGGGGGGTTTGCCCCCCCGCAGGCTCTGACCTACCCCCCTCAGCCGGCCGCTACCCCCCCTCAGGAATTTTTTGGAAGAATTTTGTATAGAAAATTATGATAAAAATATGCCTGGATTAGGTGTAAATGACTTCAGAATAGCTTATTTTAACGTATTTTAATGAAAAATCAGCCAAAAAACCTTGATTTTAGCCAAAAATCGGACTTTTTGGCTTACCACCCCCTCAGCCCCCCATCAGGCGCTCCTACCCCCCCCTCAGCCCCCCCTTCAGGAATTGGAAATTCTACCCCCCCTCAGCCGAAATGCTAGCCCATGTCTGCCCATGCCTAGGTATTTTTGGAATACTTACTTGTACTCACAGTGGCGTATCCAGGATTTCGGAAAGGGTGTGTAAAATTTTGAAAGTGCCTGGTGGGTACTGTTATTTTACTAGTGGATTTTTATTTTACTATTTACTAAATCTCTGCAAAGTATCCCCTATCACAATAGTGGATATATGAATAAAGGTGTAGTTATTGGAGTCAGTATCCAAGATGTAAAGAACAGGATATCAACTTTTTAGCTCCAAAGCCCAACTAGCCAATAACTACACCCGCGCAAAGGCAATCGCCACGGCACTGCTGAATGCGTCTGAGTCGTGTGGATCTTGTGTTGCGCTTATGGCTTACTAACGCCAGTTGTTTTCTGTTCTATGGATCGATTCTAGGTCCATATGCCCCCCACCATGGAATAAGGTAGCATCCATGGGCACGTTTTTTTGGGCTCGGCCAGGCCCAGCAGGCCTTTCAGCAGAGGGATATCCGCCCGGCATCAAAATCCAGCCCGGCCCATTGGTTTTTGCTTTGTCTAACTAAAGTTTTGAAAATTTGGTCTGAATTCTCAAATTGAAAGCTAAAATTAAAGTTAAGCTTTCAAAAGTAGCATTTTAAAACAGAAAAACGAGTGTGTATTTCTATTTTGTGCTTAATTTTAATTTCGCTCTAAAATTTCTGCTGTGCATCCCCACACCACCGGCCCGGCCCGCCTCTCAAAAATTGACCCCGGCCAGGCGTGCCGAAAATCCTAAATGGGCAGAGCCGGCCTGGCTCTTGCTGGTGGGGGGGGGGCGATGATCGCAGAGGGCCCAATCCAGGCCAATTTTGGGTGGTGGAAGACCTCTTTTAATCATACATGGGCCGGGGGTGTGGGGGTATACCAGGGCTGTTTGTTTTCCGGAAAAAAACTCAAGCCGGTTTTTTTCCGGTTTTTTTCCTGTTTTTTTCCGGTTTTTTTCCAAAAGTTATTTTCCGAGATGACAGAAAAAAATTTTTAACAATCGCTTTTTATTGCAGAATTCAACGAAATAGCGTGAGTTTTATTACGAAATGCACTAATTTCATCTTTTAGAGTAGTAATTTGATTTTAAAACATCAAAAACACAATAATAAAAGTTGCCTGAAAATGGTACCGGTATTTTTTGCCAAAAACGGCTAAGTTATGCTATGGAAATGCTTGTAAAGCTTCTATTAACGTAAATTCAAAGCATTTGAAGCGAATT
Organism: Sabatieria punctata; assembly: GCA_030248155.1. Lineage (NCBI taxonomy): Eukaryota > Metazoa > Nematoda > Chromadorea > Araeolaimida > Comesomatidae > Sabatieria > Sabatieria punctata. Next base: position 37,828 of record JASANB010006223.1, read on the forward strand.
TAACCAGTTATTCTGCCTATTTCCTTTAAAAACTTGCTTGAGTTTTTTTCCGCATTTTAGTTTTTTTCCGAGCCCCTAGGAAAAAAACCGGTTTTTTTCCGGAAAAAAACGAAAAAAACCGAGGAAAAAAACCGACCCAACAGCCCTGGGGTATACCCCTCCCCTCGCCGGCCAATACCACCCCCTCAGCCGGCCATACCCCCCTCCCCCACCCCCCGCCCCTGGAGGGAGAAAATTTTCGCTTATTTAAGCCAAATAGGCGTTTTTTGGCCTTTTTTCTCGACCCTCCAACGTCTCCATTCCCCCCTCCGGATTTTTCCTGCCTATGTATGCTTTTAATGTATATTAACAAGAATAATTTAAAAAAAGAAAAAATTTTCTGAAAAATTCATCAGCCGGTCAGATTACAAGTGAGCCAAATGTTGGTGATAACCTGAAATCTCAGAGAGGACCCAAGCGCTGCCCCTCAGAGTTTCCGCAATTTCCGCTCATATGCATCAGGCTCAGCTAGCCTGTACAAATGACAAGGTGCATCTTTATTTGGAGCTGTCCATAAACTACAACGTTTAGAGAGGGGCTGGGGTAGTCGGTTGAACGTCAGAAAAACGTTGCAGGTGTGGGGTTTGGCATCATCGAAAACGTCAACGTTTTTTTTAGGTGCCTAAGAAGGTTTTGTTGCAACTATATTACAAGGAAAACTCGACCCAGTTCATCTTCCTAACTGCCAAAATGGTAGTTTACTGTTAAAAATTTAAAAATTTTCATTTTCATAGCTTTTACTACTTACTAGCTTTTAGTTTTTTTGTACAATACTACATATATTTTACATTGTACATTTTCCATTCATGGAGACAGTATCAAGTTTAATTCAGGCGGGTCACCGAAAAACTTTGCAGTATTTAGGGCGGTCATGCTGAAAACGTAAAAAATGTTGGGAGGGGTGGGGATCCAAATTTTGAACTTTTGAACACCAGTTTATGATGTAACTTTGATCAGCTGGGGACAGATTGACATGCTCATACCCAAAACCTCACAAAACCAGAACAGCAGCTGAGCTGTGATGACAGTATACAAAAGGTTACTTAACCTGTCTTTTGAAACTTTGGGCACAAATTTTACGTATGTTTTGCTCTAATGTGCAATACTGACAATCTTTGAAATTGAACTTATGATTAGCTTTACAAAGCTGTTTTTCCATCAATCAACCAAAATCCAAAATCAGTACAAGTTAAGCATCAATTTGTCATTATTAATTAAGTGTGAGCTATTCACATATTAGATATTGAGATTTTCTGGTCTTAATGCTATAACCACTGGAATGTTGCATGCTCATTCTAGCGTATGACGCCTGTGTAAAACTAAAAAGAACCGTTTGATGTGGCGTGACTACTGCTAGTCCAGCTCAGCTTTAGGGGTGGTCGGCACCCTTATTCCATAGCATTTTGACCTAGAATCGATCCATAGAACAGAAAACAACTGGCGTTAGTAAGCCATAAGCGCAACACAAGATCCACACGACTCAGACGCATTCAGCAGTGCCGTGGCGATTGCCTTTGCGCGGGTGTAGTTATTGGCTAGTTGGGCTTTGGAGCTAAAAAGTTGATATCCTGTTCTTTACATCTTGGATACTGACTCCAATAACTACACCTTTATTCATATATCCACTATTGTGATAGGGGATACTTTGCAGAGATATCCCTGCATTTACATAGGCAACAGTGGAGAACACTCTGTAAATCTAACAGGACGGTCTGGGCGACCTGTTTCACAAACAGACATAGTGCAGAGCTCTCGATTATGCCCAGGGGTGGCAAATAAGCCAAATCTCGAAATATGACCCAGGCCACTTTTTGCGGCCGCTGTTTAGTCAGCTGTCATTCACACATTTCAGAAGCTATCGCGATGCGGTTTCGTGCTTTGTGCAGCTGAGACAACGGACTTCCGGGTGGTGTGCCTAACTTTGTTCTAGCCAAAAATTTGGCGCCAAATTTGAACGTTTTTCATCACGGAGAGAGACAGAATTTTTGGTCATTAGAAAAATACCCATCATTTTTGCACCAGTGAAGTTAGGGATGAAAGATCTCGACACGTAGAATAGAAAACTTTCCACAAGCACCTAAATTGGTCGATCGAAACTCAAGAAATATGGCGCCGAACATGACTTGCATTTTTGCTCACAAGTTTTATTGCTAATGTTTCTAAGCGCATAGCAAGTAAACCGCTGGCTCGAATGTGTTCAGATGCACATCAATCGAAGCCTCCTGATCTGATGATCTTAAAATTACCGGCCACGTCTCAGTCTGATGCTTTATCGCTTTAGTTATCGGTCGAAATTCTGCAGACCTACTATTAAACCTTCCAGTACCTTATGTTTACTGACACTTTCGGTGACTATGTCATTTCTACTGAATTGACAATCAATCTTAAAGATTTTTCTCAAGCATGGCATAGCACGTAAATACATGCTGTAACTTGTTCAACCCCCTTGCCGAGAATGTGGGCGAAATTTTAGGAAAATAGATGAGTTCGCAGCAGCTTATCGACCTTTTGGCGACTTTTCCCGATTTATCCCCCATTTCTCTGACCCATGTATCGATTACTGAATGCATTTATTAGTGTTTCTACGATATCATAATTCGATGGTATTCGATATCGATATTTATAGTTATGCAAGAACATCTGAAAATTTGAAAAAGCAAACTGCTGCTAACATTTAGGCGTAGAGTGTATGTGATATGGATGTGATACAATGTACGAAGGTAGCCCGCCGCCCAGCCGCATGTAAATTATGCTGCCAGTTACGTTACCTATGCAGCATGGCCCAGTTGCTGCCTTATCTCTAGCCAGTGCGTGCCTGTAGCAGGGTCTGCAACGGGCGGCCTACGATCTGCCACCTTATTTATTTGTCTGTGCGGTGGTGATAAAAAGTTGTTGATGACTTAGCTGACGGCAAGCCGCTAGAACAACAGCCACGGACAGATCAGGTACCGGAGGGGTTAAAAGTAGGTCTGCAGAATTTCGACCGATAACAGTTATAAAGCATCAGACTGAGATGTGGGCGGTATTTTCGAGATGATCAGATCAAGAGGCTTCTTCTAATGTGCATCTGAACACATTTGAGTCAGCGATTTACTTGCTATGCGCTTAGAAACATCAGCAATGACGAAACTTTTGAGCAAAAATGTATGTCACGTTCGGCGCCCTATTTCTTGAGCTTGTGGATCGGTCAATTTAGGTGCTGGTGACGTTTTCTATTAGCTGGTGCACTAAATAATATCATTTACACATTCCTGCCACTGAAAATTAAACAAAATTGAAGTACAGAAAATGTTCAAAATTTGGCCATTTTTAGATACAAATACAGATGCAAAAGTTATGCTAAAAAGTATTGCCGAAAATATACCCTTTTTGGCATTTTCTCAATGTTGTCCAAACTCCGACATAATGAGGGAACCGTTTTGCTCCTTCCCCGAATGCTACCAAAACAATTTAGTATGGGCCGCGCTACCCAATAACCACACTGAAAAACGCAAACGCGCTTCCCTTAATACTGTACATAGTTTCCAATCGCTATAATATCTCGTCAACCAATACTGTATCCTCCTGTTTATAGTTTTCCTTTTAACTAAAAACGGACTCCACAAATAGAAAATTCGGAATGCCTGCAAAGCTTTGATGTATACCCATACATGTAACAGCTCCGGGCCGACCTGGGGGGAGGGGGGTAGGGGGGTTTTCCTCAGGTGGGGGGTCGAGGGGGGGTTTCGCCCAGGTGGGGGGTCCCAAATTTCAAAAAGCTCCAAAACGCCTAGAAATGCGTTTTTAGCACGTTTTTCTCAGTAAGGACGCTAAAAATCGCTATTTTAAGCTGCCAAATAGCGTTTTAAAGCTAAAAACAAGCAAAAAATGACAAAAAGAGCTTCCAAAAACACCGATTTTTCTTAAATATCAGCAGTAGAAACGCCAAATTCGGTTTCCAAAGGCTTTTCAAGTGAATTTTAGGCTAAAAATTAGTGATTTCTGACCCAGTTTGTTAATACTGGAGCCACTACTAGTACTTGTATTTTTTGGTCAGGGGGAGGGGTCCCTTAACCTGTCTCGGGGGGGGGGGGGTGGGGGGGTGAGGGGGGGTTGGCCTTTCCAGCAGGGGGGTAACCCCCCAAACCCCCCTAGTACATGTATGTGTATACCCATACATGTAACAGCTCCGGGCCGACCTGGGGGAGGGGGTAGGGAGGTTTTCCTCAGGTGGGTGGTCAAGGGGGGTTCGCCCAGGTGTGGGGTCCCAAATTTCGAAAAGCTCCAAAACGCCTAGAAATGCGTTTTTAGCACGTTTTTTCAGTAAGGACGCCAAAAATCGCTATTTTAAGCTGCCAAATAGCGTTTTAAAGCTAAAAACAAGCAAAAAATGACAAAAAGAGCTTCCAAAAACACCGATTTTTCTTAAATATCAGCAGTGGAAACGCCAAATTCGGTTTCCAAAGGCTTTTCAAGTGAATTTTAGGCTAAAAAATAGTGATTTCTGACCCAGTTTGTTAATACTGGAGCCACTACTAGTACTGCATTTTTTGGTTGGTCGGGGGAGGGGGTCCCCTAACCTGTCTCGGGGGTGGGGTGGGGGGGTTGGCCTTTCCAGCAGGGGGGTAACCCCCAACCCCCCTAGTACATGTACTGTGTGTGTATACCACCTTTATACATAACCCTGAGAATTATCTCAAAAACACCGAAAACTACCATTTTCTTTCTTCCTCAGCTCCCCTCGACAGCATTTTTTCAATTGATAAGTACTCCAAAACGAATGAACGAATTTCACTGAAATCTTCACCAAAAGATAGAGAAAACTTCAATCTACAATGTCTCCAAATATTAGAGCAATCGGTCCAGAAATGTAAAACTTATGCTAAAAAGCATAGCCCAAAAAATAGCGTTTTTTGCATTTTCTTCAATTTTGCCCAAAATCCGACATAAATATCTTTAGAGCTTTCTGATCGCAGCCCGCTGTGTACCGTTGGAAAGAACAGCCTTTTCTCATTCATAATATGCAATCCCCACCTTTGTACATTTACTTTTACTACAGTTATGAGCTAAATACGGCAAAAAGTCAAAAAAATTTTTTTTTCGAATTTTCGCCCAAAAATGTTAAAATCTTGTTTATATTGTGTCCTTACATCCTGACACAAATTTTGAGCCAAATCGCAAAACTTCTTACCCAGTTTATCATGTCCTGAACACAGGGTCTCATAACCAAGAAAAACCGACTCTTACTATTTTTCAATGTTTCATAACTTTTGATCCAGGAGTTGAAAAAACGTCTACGACCCTTAGTTTCAAACTACAATCATTCCTTAACAAAACCTAAAAGTCCCAGAGCTCCAGACCTTCCCCAGATCGCGCAACCCTTTTCCCCGCTTCAAAAATCAAAAAGTAAAAAAATTTCGAAAAAAGTGTCCAAAATTTGACCATTTTTAGAGCTTCAATCGGCCATAACTTTTGATCCCGGATTAGTATGCAATTCTACCACACGTAATATGAAACTACACACATTGCTCAACAAAACGTAACAGGTCCGATCCATGGGGACCTTTAAACCATTAGTTGGTTTTACTGGCAATTTTCAAAAAATTAAAAAAATTTTTAACTCAAAAACGAAAAACAATATCCAAAAACCGACTGCACCAGTAGAAAATTCAGAATTTTTGCAAACTTTTGATGTATAACACGTTACTATGTTACCGCGAGAAGTACCTTAAAAACGCCGAAAACCACCATTTTGTTTTTTCGCCAGCCCCCCCCCCCTCCCTCGAGAGCATTTTTTCAAAAAAGCACTGCTCGAAAACGAATCAACCAATTTCGCTCAAATCTTCACCAAAAGACAGAAAAAACTTCAAATTACAATGCCTGCAAATATTAGAGGAATCGGTCTACAAACACAAAAGTTACGCTAAAAAGTATGGCCGAAAAAATACCCTTTTTTGGCACTTTTTTTTCAAATTTGGTCAAACTCCGACATAATAAGAGAAGCGCATTTGCTCCCTCCTCAAATGCTACGAAAACAATTTTTAGTATGGACCGCGGTAACAATAACTACACCGGGAAAGCGCAAACGCGCTTCCCTTAATTTACTACAAATTCAGCTCTTCAATTTAATTTTTATTTTTGTTTTACTACCAGGCAGCTCCGATTTTACTAATTTTTGTTTTACTAATAATTTTACTCATTTTACTATGATTTTACTAGACATAAGGTGCAACTTTTCATGAATGATGCTAGGATCTCATGAATAATTAATGCTGGTGCTAAATAGTTGCTAAATTTGATAATTGATACAAGCTTTGTCTGCGTCTGTGGCGTAGTGGTGAGCAATGTCGGCTCCCATGCGGCCAGCGTGTGACACATAGTGGGGTTCGGCCCCGGTGATTGCCTTGCATGTGGCCCTTCGGGGTTATTACTGCGTTTGTGGTGTACACGTGCAATGTAAGTAAAGTTGTAAGTAAAGTAAAGCTTCTCAACAACTTTAGAGACAAAACTGTGTGAAACTCGACTGATGAAAGTGCACCCACACATATTTTATGGCAAAGTTGATCAAGATTTTGGTTGAAATTCACCAAAAACTAGTAAAATAGTAGTAAAATTTCTATTTTACTATTGACCCCGTTTGGTTATTTTATTTAATTTTTACTTTACTATTGGCTCATAATTTTACTTTTTACTATTATTTTACTACTAGTAAAATACCACTAGTATTGCTAATTTTTGTTTTACTATACTATAGTAAAATAACAGTGCTGGTGGGACAGCGGTACTGCAACTTTAATAGTGAAATTTTATTTTAATTTAATATTAACATAATAGAACTAGCCGATTTTAATTTTAATTTAATATTAGTATAATAGTCCCTTGTTAATTTTCACTTAGTTTAATATTAACACTATTAAATAATGAAGAGATTGGCACTATATAACACCAACTCGTCTACCCTTTGTCATTGTTGTTTTATGTATAAACGCCTTCAGTTGTCTTCATTGGTGCTGAGACCCTTGTTTGTTGTGTTGCACTGTCGAAGCCCCGAGCAAAGAACGTTCGTATCTCTCTGTCCACAAGCCGTTCTATCCGCCGCAAGACCACTCCTGAGCCAGACGTACTTCTCCAGCTAGTTCCCGCTCTTCTTCTCGCTCTTCAGTGCACTTCTCCGGCAAACCTTCTCCCATCACAAGTCAACTCAGCCTCACAGATGCTCCTCCCATTCATCCACCCTCAGCTCCTACTACTACCGACCAGTGTGGTGCATTTTGAAAATTTGAAACTAGGTAAAGTAATACTAGGTAAAGTTGTCACCTAAAAAACTAGGTAAAGTAATACTAGGTAAAGTTCTCAGCTAAGAAACTAGGTAAAGTAATACTAGGTAAAGCCCAGAAAAACTAGGTAATACTAGGTAAACCTTAAACGCTCAAAATCAAGTCAAAATATTATTTTTGGTTCAATAGAACAATGATGAAGTTAGTGGAGTTAAAATTTACGAAATTTGACATATTTCAAGTAAATATTTGTATTTTATTGATCAAATAAGTCAGAAATTCTTTCTCTGGGCCACTGTAATTGTGGGAAAGTCGGAAATTTGAAAGTTTGCTGACTGAAAAAGCAACGTAAAACTGAAAATATCAAACTAGGTAAACTTGTTCTACCTAGAAGTACCTAGTTATGTGGATTTAAAACTAGGTAAAGTAAAACTAGGTAAAATAGAGTAACCAGCAACTAGGTAAAGTAAATCTAGGTACTTTTCCCGCATATTAACTAGGTAATACTAGGTATACCTAGTTACCTAGATAAAAAGTGCACCACACTGCTACCGGCTCTCCTACGGTCCTGCAACTTCTTCAGCAGCAACAAGCAGGTTTCGATGCAGACCAACGCCGCCGCGACGATGAGCAATGTCAGCATGAAGATGAGGCTCGGACATACTTTCAACGTCTTATGGAGCATCAAGCCGACCGTTACGAACGCCTTCTTACAACTTTCCGCGAACGTCCACCCGTTGCACAGCCACAACTTGCCGTCACTCTTCCGCGTCCTTCTATCTACTGTTTCGATCTATCGGCTAATGACGTCTCCTTCACTCACTGGTCCGCTGACGTCACCTCCGCCGTATAAATGCTGCTGAACATGTATAAATGGATTCACTTTAATTTCCGCAAAACCCTAAGTGCCATATATAGTACCCGGGTACTATAAACAGCACTATATGGTAGTAGATATATGTAGTTTCTACTTCTATAGTCTTCGCGCCTGTTTGCAATTCTGCCGCGGAAAGAAAAGCTTAGGTTATGCAACAAGTAGTGGAAATTGCAAAAAATGGCAAAAATTATGTATTCTTCGTTAGCAGATCTATTTGCGAAAGGAAAACCGTATGTTTTCTTGCACAGATGCGGCGAGCTACCTATTGCAAAAGCTTTTACTCAGTAAACAACTCAGTAAATTACCGAGTACCGAGTTTAGCGAATTTTTTTCTAATTGAGTAATTCAAAATTGAAACTCAGTATTCAGTAAATTAAGAAAAATTTTTACCGGTAAGTAAAAGTACTTACTTTAGTTCAAAATAACTAAATAACGAGTAACTTTTACTCAGTAAATTTACTGGGAACAATACTGTCCAGTACTAACAAACTGGCTCAGAAATCACTAATTTTTAGGCTAAAATTCGCTTGAAAAGCCTTTGGATTGGAAACCGAATTTGGCGTTTCCACTGCTGATATTTAATAGAAATCTGTCATATGATGGATTTTTTGTTATTATGATAGCCCTTGATGAGAGCTACAAATTGGTTCAAATCATTGGTTGAATTTGTGAAATATTGCATTTCATTAAGTTGACCAAAAAGAGCCTCCTTAGAATATTTGCTGCGTTGATGCTTCGGATGTGTTAGACAGTTCAGTATAAATTTAAACGTTTGGGTACTTGACAGCGCTAGTTGCAATCTATCTTATCATGTATGTACTTTATTCATCAAACTGAAAATTAGGTTTTGTTCAACTTGGCTTGAGCTTAATCTCAAGCGGCTTCTGTCGGATATTCCGTCAAGTCGTAAAGTGTGCACAAATTTTGCGAAAAAATATATACAGTATAGATCAAAAAATGTCCTATTACTTTTTCGGCCTTCACTCAAACGTTTCGTTCTCAATCATTTACAAACTCGATTTTCTCTTTTTTACCTTTTTTTATTTTTTTTTTTTTCCTCTATTTTTTTTTATTTGGTATTGCGGGGTAAAAACCCTACTTCCCCCTGGAAAACACCCCCACCAATACCAATACCCAATACCCATCAGTTCGCACTCTAGTATAGATAGTCATGAGTTCAGTCACTTCTTTACCGATTTGGCTCAAATTTTCAGCAAAAATTAACAACATGGTTGGCTAAATATTCTGCAAGTTTAGTGCCAAAATTCTGACTCGTACTGGTTTTATGACCCGAAAACTAGGAATGAGGGTGGTCCACGCAAATTTATTTTTTTTGGTAATACAAGGAGTACAGGCCTGAAACTTGCAGCAATGATTGTTGTTGCCATTGGGCATAATATACTAATCGGACAGCCCTGTAGCTCAAAGGGCACTAAAATTGGGGAATTTCAAAAACATGAGTGAAAATCCCATAGTTAAGAAATCCGCACCTTCTGGAATCAAAGCACTGAATCTGTTGTTAATCAACACAGGTTGTAGCAGAAGTTCGACAAACTAATGAACCTGATATTTAAACTCTGTTCCACTCCATAGAAACCATCCCTGCAGCGGTTTTTGAAAATAGAAAATCTTTAGAATCGTCAATTTGCCGGTTTTACGAAGAAAAGTCATATTTGGTCATGTTTTGAAATTTCCCAATTTTAGTGCTCTATGAGCTACAGGGCGGCCTGCTTAGTATGTTATGCCCAATAGCAACACCAATCATTCCTGCAAGTTTCAGGCCTGTACTCCTTGTATTACCGAAAAAAAATAAATTTGCGTGGAGTGGACCACCCTCATTCCTAGTTTACGGCTCATAAAACCAGTATGGGTCGGAATTTTGGCACTAAGCTTGCAGGATATTTACCCAACCATGTTGTTAATTTTTGCTGAAAATTTGAGCCAAATCGGTAAAGAAGTGACTGAGAACCAAACGTTTGAGTGAAGGCCGAAAAAGCGATGGGACATTTTTTTATCTACATGTATACTGTGTTTGTTTTCTAATCTACACAAATAGTGGCCTGAACAAAATAGTATACGCAACGCAGCTGATGTGAAGAAACCAGGTGAGAAAACGCTAAAAATGAAAAGTAGTACATACTGTAGTTTTATGCATTTTAGGCCCAAAATTGTGCCAAACCGGCTTTGTCAAAGTGCACACCAACACCACATTTACTGAGAAGTTCAAAACGCCTCCTGTGGACGACAAAAATCCCTGGAATTCTAGAAGATGCGACTGGCGAAGCGGCCATTCTAAGGGAAAATACTGGATTAAGTTGGTTGGAGAGGGAGGAAACAGGATTATCAACCGAAAACCTATTAGCTCCGAGGTACTCATACATATGTATGTACGTAGTTTAAGACCATACATGTAACAGGTCATCCGCCGAAGGGGCAGGCAGGTACCTATTTCTTTGACAAATTTTAAATTGTAGTTGTAGTTAGTAGTCTCTAAAAATCCTCAAAAATAATTTGTAGTCTTAGTTAGTACCTACGTAGTCTCAAAATATCTCGATTTTGAATATGTAATCGTAGTTAGATTGACATTTGTAGTCAGCAAAATTTTGAATAAAATTATCAAATTTATAGGTTTAGGATATAAAACAGAATTTGAAAATCTAAAATAGTAAACCAAACAAGGGAGAGGTGGACATTTAAGGAACAACATCTACTTTTCTACAATGTCTGATGCCAAAAATGCCTCTTATTTTCTACTATGAAAGTTTTAACTTTAGGATTAGCTTCAAAATACACGGTTTTCTTCTTTACAACTTCAAAAGATATATCTTCGTTATTATTCTACCTATACTATGTTTTGTTTACCAAGAGAGAAACGTGCACTTTGCTTTGTTTACAAACGGTCAGAAATTCAATAAATATTCCAAAATATAACAAGAAAATTGCTTTTGAATAACAAAAAAAGTAGTGAAAAAGCTAAATTAACAAAAATCCACCGATAAAATGGCACCATTTTCGTTTCTAAATGGCTAATGCGCATAATATTACCAAATAAATTCCAGAATTTGCTGACTACTAATTCACAAATTCGAAAGGTATTTTGTAGTCAATTTGTAGTCACTAAATCTGAATATGTAGTCGTAGTCAATTTGTAGTCTTGATGACGTCATAAAACCCACAAATTAGTAGTTAGTGGTTAGTAGTTAGCAGTCACTACAAAATAGGTCTAGGCAGGTGGTCTGTCTGTCGCTGGCTGGCAGGGGGGCTGAGCCAAAATTTTAGGGGAGGGGTTCGGTAGCAAAAAAGCTCAAAAATTTCAAATCAACGCAAATTTGGGCTCACATACATGAATGAATGGGGAGACGCCCAGTTCGCCGCGACCGGTTCTCCGCGCCCAGTTTGCCGCGGCCGGTTTGCCGCAGGGTTATTCCGCCGCGGACCGGTTCGCCGCAGGTAATAATTTTTAAATTCGGTTTAGCAAGCGTACATGTAGTGTAGCAGCTTAGTATATGAAATTTTTTAAAGGTTAGTCTTGTTAGTAACCGGTAAGACTACCCGGAAACGCGGGACGGTGAACAGACAACAGAGTCGAAGACGCCCCACGCTACCACCTGTGCAGCGAGTAACAGACAAGCCTGGCGCTGCAAGGTGGAGGGCAGTGTGGTGCATTTTGAAAATTTGAAACTAGGTAAAGTAATACTAGGTAAAGTTGTCACCTAAAAAACTAGGTAAAGTAATACTAGGTAAAGTTCTCAGCTAAGAAACTAGGTAAAGTAATACTAGGTAAAGCCCAGAAAAACTAGGTAATACTAGGTAAACCTAAAACGCTCGAAATCAAGTCAAAATATTATCCCGATCGCGCAAACCGGGGTTTGGCGCGAATTGTTTACAACAGTTCGGATTTTGCCTAATTACGTATGCGCGAATTGTTTTAAACAGTTCGCGCCGGCATCGTATAACGTGTGTATGACTCATATCGAACAGTTCGCGGCCAATTCGCGCGGCGCGAACAGTTTAAAAACGCGAATTGTTGGGGTGTGCGCCAGGCGCACATGGTTTGCAGGTGGGGGTTATTTTTGGTTCAATAGAACAATGATGAAGTTAGTGGAGTTAAAACTTACTAAATTTGAAACATTTCAAGTAAATATTTGTATTTTATTGATCAAATAAGTCAGAAATTCATTCTCTAGCCTACTGTAATTGAGGGAAAGCCAGAAATTTGAAGGTTTGCTGACTGAAAAAGCCACGTAAAACTGAAAATATCAAACTAAAGTCTGTTCAAAAATCTTTGGCGCTGGGTACATCCGGCAGTGTCCCAAATTTATGCGTGGTGTGAACCCCATACATGTATATATGGATCTGTTCCTCTCATCAACGAGACTACTATACTGTTTTCGAAATTTGCATATTGAACTTTGCTTAGAAGAAATTGGCCTGACAAAAAAATCGACTTTTTTGGCAAAGCGCCAATTTTCATGGCGATACCAGATTCGCATTCCCCAACCTTCAGGCATCTCGAAAATACTACCATATATGGGTCTACGATCAACCCTACCAAAGTTACACTCGATTTTCTAACGCCGACAAGCCGTCAAAATTTTGTTCTCCCATAGTTAAGCACAAAAATTCATTCAAGATCGAACACATGGGGGTTTTTTTCTTCCAACCAATTTCAGCTTCACGGTTTTATATTATTTCGGACATGCTGAATCCAGACGTCACATTGGTTTTGCTCTACGACTTTGTTTTTTGCTAGAAATTTGACCTCGAAGTTAGGGTGTACACCTGAATTTCATGAAAAGCCTTACCCAACGTATCTTGTGTGGCACTGGTAAAAACCCCATACATGTACATATGGATCTGTTCCTCTCATCAACTAGATTACTATACTGTTCTTGAAATTTGCATATTGTACTTTGCTTAGAAGAAATTGGCCTGACAAAAAAATCGACTTTTTTGGCAAAGCGCCAATTTTCATGACGATACCAGATTCGCATTCCCCAGTCTTCAGGCATCTCAAAAATACTACCATATATGGGTCTACGATCAACCCTACCAAAGTTACACTCGATTTTCTAATGCCGACAAGTGGTCAAAATTTTGCTCTCCCATAGTTAAGCACAAAAATTCATTCAAGATCGAACACATGGGGTTTTTTTTCCTCCAACCAATTTCAGCTTCACGGTTTTATATTACTTCGGACATGCTGAATCCAGCGGTCGCACTGGTTTTGCTCTACGACTTTGATTATTGCTAGAAATTTGACCTCGAAGTTAGGGTGTCCACCTGAATTTCGGAAAGTGTTGTTGTCTTGACGGCATTAGAAAATCGACTGTAACTCTGGTAGAGTTGATCGTAGACCCATATATGGTAGTATTTTCGAGATGTCTGAAGGTTAAGGAATCCGAATCTGGTATCGGCACAAAAATTGGCGCTTTGCCAAAAAAGTTGATTTTTTTGTCAGGCCCCTTTCTTCTAAGCAAAGTATAATATGCAAATTTCAAGTACAGTATAGTAGTCTCGTTGATGAGAGGAACAGATCCATATGTACATGTATGGGGTTTTGACCAGGGCCACACAAGATACGTTGGGTAAGGCTTTTCATGAAATTCAGGTGTACACCCTAACTTCGAGGTCAAATTTCTAGCAAAAATCAAAGTCGTAGAGCAAAACCAATGTGACGTCTGGATTCAGCATGTCCGAGATAATATCGAACTGTGAAGCTGAAATTGGTTGGAAGAAAAAAACCCCCATGTGTTCGATCTTGAATGAATTTTTGTGCTTAACTATGGGAGAACAAAATTTTGACGGCTTGTCGGCGTTAGAAAATCGAGTGTAACTTTGGTAGGGTTGATCGTAGACCCATATATGGTAGTATTTTCGAGATGCCTGAAGGTTGGGGAATGCGAATCTGGTATCGGCAGAAAAATTGGTGCTCTGCCAAAAAAGTCGATTTTTTTGTCAGGCTTCTTGCTTCTAACTAAAGTTCAATATGCAAATTTCGAGAACAGTATAGTAGTCTCGTTGATGAGAGGAACAGATCCATATATACATGTATGGGGTTCACACCACGTATAAATTCGGGACACTGCCGGATGTACCCAGCGCCAAAGATTTTTGAACAGACTTTAGGTAAACTTGTTCTACCTAGAAGTACCTAGTTATGTGGATTTAAAACTAGGTAAAGTAAAACTAGGTAAAATAGAGTAACCAGGAACTAGGTAAAGTAAATCTAGGTACTTTTCCCGAATATTAACTAAGTAATACTAGGTATACCTAGTTACCTAGTTACCTAGATAAAAAGTGCACCACACTGGTGGAGGGACGTAGGGGGAGCAGGACTAGAGTGCACTATAAATACGGCCCCAGGTCAACCCTGCTTATTTTTTTAAAAACCTAACAACACGACAGAGCATTATGATAATTTTTGGCCTGACTTCACAATATGCCAGTCCCGTACAGGGTGTGCCAAAACAACAACCCAGCAGATTTTTTTGCTGTAGCAACCACAAATTTCAACCGATTTGAATGAATCCTTTTTTAAATGAAAAATAAAGAAATTCTTAAAAGATTGCTGAAATTTTCATTAATGTACTCTTCTTAGTTCCTGAGATATTGGCTCTCAAAATCAAAACAGTGATTTTGGCAGTGAACAAGAGGGATTTTTTTATTATTCTGCACTTTGTAACAAAACGGATTCCTGCTACTGCTAACGGCGCTTGGAGGCTTTACAGGTGACACAGAAACTCGGTTTACTTCAACACTAAAGTATCATTAGCCCCAGCAGTAGGAATCTGCGTTATTATGAAATGCAACGGATTCGCTCATGTTCTTTGCCAAAGCGGCAAAGCGGGCGCGGCGAACCGGTCGCGGCGAACTGACCCCAACCCGAATGAATGGATTGTCCTGGCGGGGCCGTAGCCCCTGCGTTAGCCTTCACGCACACCCATATCATCCTGCCCTTCGTTCGCTGCCTTAGCTACTAGCCAGCATACATGCTCTGTGTCAGACTGGGCGGGTCTCACTGCTAGCTGTCCCCTTTCCCATTTGTTCCAACACATGTGGTTTGGTTGCTATTCTAGCTTATAGGTGCTTAGGCAGCTCCAGTCGGTTCCCATTTACCTATTGGCTGTCACAGCTTTCGGTGGCCTGGGTGGGGCTTTGTGCCGACCACCAACTCTTTTGCTGCAAGAAACTTGGCCCGCCGAGTGGATGAGCGCGCTTTGCCGCCTAAACCACTACACCAACTGTGCCGGCGAGCTCAAATGCAGCTAAAAAGTGCCGTTTTACAGCCGATCTTAGCAATTTTAGTGTCTGGAATTTAGAAAAATCACAGAAATTTGTTAAAAAAATACCTTGCCAAAGAAAAATAAGCCGGGAGGGGGTAGATAGATATGTACTGTTACACGTACAGTTACAGTATAGTTTTTGCTAAAGAAATATCCTTTTCCAGGTGTGTGGAGCCACCTGGCCGGGTTGGATAGACGGCGAGTACCCAAAGAAAACGTTTGAAATGGTTACGCGACCGTTCTGTTACTTTGACGGCAGCAACTACTGCAGAACCAACAAAACAATCGATATTCTCAGGTGCCCTAACGATCAATTCTTGTTTCGCATTCATGGAAGCCCCTACTGCTACTTGGCTTACTGTACTCAACCGGATGACTCAGATTACGGTACTTTTAGCTATTTTCATACTGTATATAACAGTCAGGCACTTAACGCCGTTTATGGTACCGACACCATACAAGGTGCCAGTACCATCTATGGTACGAAATCTGAACAGAGTGGTACAATATGGTACCGTCACCACATACATGTAACAGGGGGGTCTGGGGGGTCTGCCCCCACCCGACTTAGGCCAGACCCCCCCCAGATGGGGACCCCCCCGAGACGATTTCACCGACCCCCCTCCGATTTTTCTGGCAAGTAAATTTTCGAACAAATTTTTGCAATTTTTTACACTTCGACACCCAAAAATTGCCAAAATCGCCTGCAAAACAGCACTTTTTAGCTGTATTTCAGCCCAAATTAGCGATTTTTGGCAATTTTTAGCCAAAAATTGCGATTTTTCTCGATTTTTGAGCGTTTTTTAGTGCCCACCCCCCACCCCCAAAATTTTGGCGCCCCCCCCCCCCCCCCGGCCGGCGCCAGACCCCCCCAACCCCCCCTCCCCCCATCGGCGGATGACCTGTTACATGTATGCGTCACCATACATACATGTAACAGGTCATCCGCCGAAAGGGGGAGGGGGTTGGGGGGTCGGGCCTAATCGGGTGGGGGCAAGCCCGTCAGCAGACCCCTTGTTACATGTATGTCACCTTATAATTATGGTACCACCACACGCCTCGAACATGATCGGGTGAGAGTCAGTGGCTGTCTCAAGCAGTGACTCTGTGCAAGAAATTATAGTCTTCAATAATAAGTTCAATAAGTTTGTCTTTCGACCTTCTGCTCAAAACACTGTTGTCATTCAGTGGTTCGTGACTCATTAGCTGATCTGAGCTTAGAACAAGTTCAACTCGTTAGCTTTGCTTCCTGACAAATGACTAGTTTACAAACTGTTTTTTATGTATCTACCCGATATTCTGGGGAACGGGTGGATGGATGGATGGATTGACCGGGCGGGGCCGTCGTAACCCCTGCGTTAGGCCACACTGCGGGCCCATCACGCACACCCATATCATCCTGCCCTTCCTTCGCTGCCCTCACTACTAGCCTAAACACATGCTCGGTGTCAGTCTGGTCGGGTCTTAGTGGTAGCAGTCCCCGTTCCATATGTCCCAACACATGTGTGGTTGCTATTGTAGCTTTCGAGTGCAACGGCAGCTCCAGTCGGTTCCCATTTACCTACTCGCTGTCACCAGCTTTCGGTAGCGGGTTGGGCTTTGTGCCGACGACCAACTCTTTGAGAGAGGATGAGCGCACGACGTCGCGCACAGTAGCTATGCGGCCTAAACCACTACACCTCAACTGTGCCGGCAAGGGGAACGGATGGAGTACGTACTAAAATCCTATAAAAAGTGCTAATATGGGCAGCTAAAAAGTGTTTTCAGGCAGTCTTTAGCAATTTTATTGCCTGAAATTCTTTTCAGGTTCGAAACTGATTTGCCAGAATGGCTACCAGTCAGTCAAGACAGACCACACGTTCACAGAGCAATACCGTACCCCTGATGTAGACAAGGACAACCCATGGAGTTCCCGCAGATGTGACACCCGTCTGGCTAATGAATGGATCAGATTGGAGGGTTCCGGAGGATCGAGGATTATCAATCGCAAGCCCTGGTTTGCCGGAATTTGTGGCACCAGTTGGCCCGGCTGGATTGAGGGACAGTACCCGGAGAGAAAATACCAAATTGTTACTAGAAGGTTGTACTATTATGACGGTAGAAACTACTTTAGAGGCGGAAAGAAAGTTGAGATTATCAAGTGTGACAATAGACAGTTTTTGTTTCGATTTGAGAGCCCGGGAGGGTGCTATCTGGCTTTTTGTACTGAGTAAGTTTCTACAGTCAGGCACTTAACGCCGTTTATGGTACCGACACCATATAAGGTGCCGGTACCATGTATGGTACCGGTTCCTAGGGTAGTGGTACCATATATGGTACCCCCACGTTCGGCGACTGTGGTGGTACCATAGTCGCCGAACGTGGGGGCACCATATATGGTGACGCGTGGGGTTACTATATATGGTACCGGTACCATATATGGTGCCGGTAGCATATATGGTAACCTAAGGTACCGGTACCACATATGGTACCGGCACCTTATATGGTGTCGGTATCATAAGGGGCCGTCCATAAACGACGTCGTTCCAAAATCCCGATTTTTCGGACCCCCCTCCCCCCACAATCGCCTTGCGTCGTTTCTCGGGACCCCCTCCCGCAAGGCGACGTCGTTTTCCGTTTACCCCCCCCCGATAAAAGTGCAGTACATGCAGTACTGTCATTTTTTTCTTGTTGCCATACTGTACAATGAATTGAATAGATCCCTTCAGCCACTCTGGGAAGCTTTTCTGAATGTAGAAATCTTTGACAGAATGTACATAAATCGAAAATAATACATTCAAAGTTCCCTAAAATTCCGAAAAAGGCGATGTCGTTTTTTGCTAACCCCCTCCCCCTCCTGGTGCGTCGTCTATCGTCGCATTTCAGCCGACCCCCCCTCCCCCCTCTGGAACGACGTCGTTTATGGACGGCCCCTAAACGGCGTTAAGTGACTGACTGTT